>JABUQX010037725.1:0-53563 GCA_015478945.1 Trachelipus rathkii
AAATTTTAAATCGACAGTAAAAAAGAGAAGGGTAAAATTAAATTCAGAGGAACAGAGAGGATAACAAAATAATTTCAAATAAATATTTGCTTATTATTTGTCAAACATTGTTCAAACCGAATCGTTTGACTTATTCTGCAGTCAGAATATTTCACAACTGAACAGCATTATTATAAGAACTTAAATCATTAAAACAAAAAATACAAGACAATTGTCACAATGATGAAATGAAAAACTGATTTTGATGTGTTAAAGTACCGATTTTAAAATACTGTTGGATTTAATAAAGTGTTTGCTTTTAATATGAATTGAATTTTCAGATTTATATGTTAAATTATTCACCTTTTATACTCTAACACTTTGTTTTAAAAGATGATTTTAGATGGATGTTGCAAATAGTGTGACTCAGTCTCGTGTTGAAATCAATCATAAATCTATTAGCAAATATGTTAATTAACTAAGCGTAATAATAAGAACAATGAATTAATACAGTTAGTTATTATATTAAGTATGATAAGCGTGATTTATTACTCATATAGTCATTCATATTTACTATAGTTATATAAATTTATAAGTAATTATAAACTTCTTGTGTGTCCCAATAAGTAGCTAAATCACACACTTATATGTGTATTATATACTTATTCTTACGCTCATCAATGTGTATATTTTATATATAATATATTTATATATATATATATATAGTATTAATATATATGTATAAATTCTAATAATATAGGTATTGTTCTTTACACGTACTTTAAATATTTGTTACGTTATACTTATTATTATAGGGTATGCAATAAGAGTGCTTTAAGCTCAAGTATATTTATTTATAAGCTAACTTGGTATTTATTGTATACTAAATTTGAGTGAAGATAGTTTATAATTTGTGTTTATAAATATATAAAAAAAAATTATGAAATGTTTTATCTATATTTTATATTATTTTTGAGTGAGAGATAAAGATGTGGGATTGAAACCTTGAAGTGAAATAGATGTGTTAAATTCATTGATCTAAATTTGCTAATTCTAATCGTCGATAAGAGCTTTTTTCTATAATTACTATTTATAATAAGTGAGATTTTTATAAATGATTACATAACTTGAGCATCAATTTATTCTTACGTACTTGAAGCTAAGACTTTTAATGTGCAATTGGAAATATAAATAGGATATCTAATATATTATATATAATTAATAATATATATATATTATACTTTATATATAATATGTTATATTATATAAATCTCTATTAACAAAGTATTATTAATATATATATATTGGAACTTATATTTTGACTTTGTGATCTATGCTTTAGAATTTAACTATAAGTAGAAATTACTGGATAATATTAAGATACAATATGAGAATTTTAGTACTTGTGACTCATTTTATTACCTCACATATGATTGATAGCTGATTTGTGAAGACCTTGTTCTTTTTTTGAGGAGTTTCTTCTATAGTAGTTTTTTATGTGTACGTCATTTGATTGTTAATCTATGAAAATTCTTCGGAGTTTCTCGATTACTCCTGAATGTACATTGTCCGGGCTTATTTAGTAATACGTACTTAAATATTTTTAGGAATACTTCGTCTAACTTTTGAAATTTTGTAATTTATACTCGTTTAACTAGTTATATATGGAAGATGAAATATATAAGCACTTCTATTCTCTCTACGGATTGGACTATTGTTAGGTATTATTATAAATTTCAGCTCTATATAGATGCGGCCTGCACGTAGCTTGCTGACTAGTTCTATATCTAAGTACTGTTCGAGGGTATAATAGCGTACCTCAAATCTGTACTATAGTCTGCCCGTTGTTTAGCTTTTCTTAGTGATTTTATTATGTGTTATATTACGACAGGTTTTCATATATACAAAACCCCTTACTTTTTGATACTGTTTAAAGTACCGCTTCTGATGCGTGTTTGATAGTTCAAGAAGATATTTTTCGGAGTATTGTAGCGGCCTCACGGTAACATACGTAGCTAGTGTTATAATTCTATAAAAAATATATTATTATTATATATAGCGGTTTTGCTTAAAACTATATGCCCATGTGGTCTCTAATATAATGAATAAAATATACCGTAAGTATGTTTATAGCCATACTACGCCGCCACCTTATACCCCCCCCCCCCTCCCCCCACTACTATCCATACCGTACTCACCCCTACTAGCCCCCCGCCCTACTCCACCCCTACCCCCCCCCTATGATACCCCCCTACCCCCTCACCTACCTCACACCTCCTATCACTACCCCCCCTACTACCTTTTAATTATATACTACTATACCCCTCCATACCGTATATACCCCTATCCCCCCCTCACCCACCGTATTCATTTTTTTAAGGTATTTACCTGGCTTATTTTGTACATACTTCTTTGTAAGAGATTGAATTTAATAGTATGAACTCATATTTATAATATTCATTTTTATTCTTTATTCTTATATATTTATTATTATTAATTTTATAATAGTAATTATTGTGTTAGATCATTATTAATGCATATAAGTTAGAATAATCATTAGTCTTTCAGTATATTGATTTAATAAATATATAGATATTCAATTGAAGTTTCAAAGTTTTCAACAATATGTTTATATGTTTATTATTTATAAGTTAGGTTATGTTATTAGCAAATTATTTATAATAGCCGTTCCCACTAATAATAATCTAAATATCTTTAGTAAATAGTTCAATATATATTTTATAAAATAGTTTATAAAATTTTTTTTAAAATACAATATTTGTAGGACAGCAAGCCCAGACCTTCGTACTTATTAAAGTTTTGTAATTTAAAATATTTCATATTTTGAATTTACAAGTATATTCAAAAAATCTATATTATATTCAGTTACCTATAAATCTTCTATTCAGTATACTATATTGCAATATATATATATATATATATATATAATATTTAATTATAATTATATACTCTAGGTATACCGCTACTAATACTTCTAATGTATAGTCATATGATTAAGTAATACTATTACGTACTATTTTTTTATATATTCATTAATATAATTATATATACTATATATATATATATTAATATTATTTTAACTTTGAGTACAGATTATATTGTTGTTATATTATACTTTATTACATTATTATAATATATAATTAATATAGTTAATTTAATATATTATTATATTATTTATATACTCTTTATTTATATATTGGTCTTATAAATTTGTCTCATATATCTGATTACCTATTATATTAATATCATATTTATCTTACTATATTATAATATGTATTATATATTATTATATTTATTCAGTTTTAACCTAGTAGCATAATACTCTCATTTATCTTAATCATATTAATGATATATGATATATTACTAGTAGCATATAATACCGTATTTAGTTTTCTCTAAGTGTCATGTTTATATTTAATATTAGTATTAATATGCTTATATATATATCTTATTTAATGGTTAAGTTCTAAAAATAATATAAATACTTTTATAGGTATTAGTCGCTCGTTATACATAACAAATTAGTACTCATAATTTGATGTTCTTAGTGACACTAACTAGTAATAAATATTATATCTATTTTAACCCCAGTTTGCCTGGTTCACACATTCATTATATATCTAGTTATAGTTTCATGTTATTAAATTATCGTATTATTTATTTATCATGTAAGGTAGGTATTACATATATTCATTAGTGATGTCTTAATAAATGACGTTTAAATGTATTTAGTCAGATCGGACAATTTCTTTCCCATTATTATTAATAATATCTTTTATTATAATATTTTATTACATTATAATATTATTATTTTTATTTATTTTTATATATTATTCTTTTATATTATTTTTTTTTATATTAAAAATTATTTATTATATTTTTATTTTAATAATTATTTTTTAATTGTATATATATTCATTCCTAATTTATATTATATCTCTATTATATTAATATCTTATTAATTATTATATATTTTATATTTTATAATTTAACCATTTATTAGTTATTTTCGTAATATCATCACATATATAACTCGGTATAAGGGATGATCAAATTACCATAAAATTAAATAATTTTAATAAATTAAATAATAAGATAATATTTAAATACTTAGATAAGACGTATTCTATTTTTAGAAATCTCATAAAATTCAAGTTTGAAAAAAAAAAGGTTATACATTTGGAGTTAAGAGATATTCTATTGCAAAAAATAACTGTCTTAAGAATGCAAGTTTTGTGCAAGTGTCTACTTAATACATATTACTTAAAAAATTAGATTGTAGTTATGGTATAGAGAAGTGAGAATTTTAATATATGAAAAATAAATATTTAGAATTAAATCGTATTCTGTTAAAAAAATTAATAAATAATCTCATTTTATAAACATATATCGAGAAAATAAAATTTGGTCTTTAATCACATAGTAATTCTGAATCGGCTAGTTTGATCTCGTCTCGAGAGAAAAGTTTCTTAAGTTTAAACTTAAAATAGGCTAGTAAAATAAATTTCCAGGTTATGTAAAGGAAAAACGTTGAGCAAAATATTTATAATATTCTAAAGTTAGTTAAATATCTTTCAAAGATTTTTTCTCTGAGTTATATATTTATTTTATCGAAATTTTTTCTAAGTGTATAATAATTTTATTTCTACATAAAAATATTTATAAGTTTCGTTGTAAATATATTTAAATAGTATACTAAATATTTATATTTCGAAAATCTTTTCCTCATTTATTTATTTCAAAATAATTTTCTTAATATAGTTAATTATTATTATATTATTCAAAATAATTATCTATAAACCTTTTAAAAAAAATTTTTTACTATATAACAGTAAATAGTATTTTTAACATTTGGTATTCAAATTTATTATCTTTGAGTATTTAATTTATTATATTTCAAAAAAATTATTTCAAAGTTAATTTTTTATTTATCAAAATAATTCTAATGTTATTTTTATACTTAAAATATATTGTACTGTATTGGATAATTATCTATTTTTATATACTATAAACGTTATTTTAATTATATACGTAAAATTTTTCTATAAGTTAATTTTATAATCTTAATTATTATTTAATTGATGTATAATTTATAATTTCAAAAAATTTCTAAGTTTTATAAAATATTATAACAAGATTTGTAATTTTTTTCTATAGTTATTTTTAATGCTCGTACTATCTTATAATATTAAAAAAAAAATTGTATTCTTTAACTTCGATATTATTATTATTTATTTTATGTTTAAGTAGTATGTAATGATATGTCGGCATAGATGGAGCTTAGCTCCGATTCTACTCATTTCTTTTTACCATTTAGAATTGATTTAATATCGAAATTCCTATATAAATTTATATGAATTTTAACTATTATTATTAGTAATGGGCTCCTAAAATATAATAAAAATATATTTATATTATGTAAGCCTGTACAATCGTTTACGAAATCTTTTGTCCAACTTCTAATTAGCTCAAAAGATAATAATATTATAATATGTAAAAATAAATACTATTTTTACGGTGTCGTGCAGTTGTGGAAAAGTATACCGTATTGTAGAAATCATCACTCAGTGTGTAAAATAAATAATTTTCTTCTTTATTAAGTGTGAGAATATATTTCTAAACTAATCAATGTGAGTATTTATAAACTTAAATCAGTGTTTTATCCATATGATATTACAAATTATATTTTTATTTAATTATTTAGATAATTATATACTTGTTTTTACTATGTATTTTCAGTATCCTTGATTTTGAGGTATATTCCTTTTATATAAGCATAATATCGTACTTTCATATATATATTGATAATTATATATATATATAATAAACATTATATCATAATATTATATTATATCGTTTATTATATTAATATTTAATAATATATACTATAATATATCTATTATTCTTATATGATTATATATATATATATATATATATATATACGTATGATATACATTACTACTATTAATATATTACTAATATTTCCATAATATAATATAGTATTAATTACTATATTATATATATTATATCTATAGATATTATATACTTATATATATAGTATACTTATAATGTATACATTATAAATTTATAATATTATATTAATAGTATATATTTATATATATATATCAAAATAAAATAATATATATTATATATATATATATATATAATATATTATTATATAGATTATATATTACTTTAATTATTAATTTTTAATATAAAAATATTAATATATTTAAATTTAAATATATAATATTATAATAAATATTATATATATAAATTATAATATTAATATGTATTTATATTATAATATATTATATATATACTTAATTAATATATAATATAATATATATTAATTTATACTATATATTATATTATTATATTATTATATATATAGTATATTAATTAATATATATTATATATCCTCTATTATTATATTTAATATTTATATATATAATATAATTATATATATATTTTATAGTACTATATATATTTATTAATATTTATTATTAATTAATTATATTATATGTTTATATATATTAAATATTATAATATATATATATATGTATATAATATATTTATAGTATATTATATTATATTTACTAGTATTATATTTATATAAATATTATCAGAAATTTGAACTATTATAGTTATATATATATATATATATATATATAATTATATTATATATATAATATATATATATATATATATTGCATATATAAGTATATAAGTATATATCTATTATGATATTTTATATATATCTTTAATAATATAATAAATATAATCATATATATTATATAATATATAATAATATATATTAATTATATATAGTATAATATCTATATATTTATTATTAATAATGACTATATAATAGCTATAATATATTAATATATATATGATAATATATAATTATATATATTAACTATAATTACATATATTATATATATATAATATAGTTAGTTATATTATAATATATTATTTATATATCTAAATATATTATAATAGTAGTAATAATAGTTAAATCATATATATATATTTTAGATTACATATAAATATATATTAATATATATATATAAGTTAGTATTTTTATTTCAATATATTTTAATAGTATTTAATATATATATATTTAGATAGTATTATTATATCATATAATATATGTAATAATTAGATTTAAGGTCTGTTAGTAGGATTGATATGTTAATTATACTAGGGTTAGGTAAAGGTCGATGTTATATACGTTTTGTGCTGTTTATAGATAGATATAAATTAGTAGTTGACAGGTTGTATGATTGAGTATTATGATAATAGTTCCAATTATATGTTTTCTGTGGCATACATAAGCTATTCCGCTCATAGTCAGACGCTAGTAAAGAGGGTACTGTCTTGTCTCAGCTATCTCAATTATAGTTGTAACTGTTTTATATGAGTATTATTATAGTTTTATACTTTAATTAAAATGTAGGCGTGATATATTAGTATTATATATATAATTAAAGTATATTATATATATATGTATATATATGTATATATTGTAGATAAGTATTGATATATATTAGTAGTATTGTATTTACATATATTATTATTTAATATATATTAATATATAGTACGGTATATTATATTAGTATATATATATGTAGTATATATATTTATATAGTAGTAGTTATATATATATAGTATATTATTAAATTATATATAATAGTATATATAATATATTATTATAGAATATAATTAAATATATAATATTTAAATATATTATAGAATAATATTATAATATAAATTATTTTTTATATAATTACATATTAATATATTATATATTAATATTTAATTAATAATATTAAATATTATATTTATAATATTATATATATTATATATATTATCTATATATATCTATTTATATATATTATTGAGTTATATATTATATATATATATATATATTGATATTATCTATATGATAGTAATAAATATATAGTATTAATATATTAATTAATATACATATATATATATTTAATATTAAATATATTAATTATATTATAATATATATATATTATATTATATTATTATATATAACATTAATATATTATATCTTGATATATATATTATATTAGTACTATATATTATGATATATATATATAATTTAATTATATATATATTATATATATATATATATTATTAATTTAATATATTATTATTTATATAATATTATATATATATATTATTTTATAATTAATATTATAATATATATTATTATAGTATAATATATATCTATGTATTATATATATATTATTATATATATTAATATATTTAATAATTATTTATAATATTATTTATTAATATATTAATATTATATATTATATATAATATCATATATATATATATTCATTAATCAGTAATTACATATATTATATATCTTATTAAATATTAATCGTTTTATAATATTATTCTATATAAATTAATATAACTATATATATAGTATATATATAACAAATAATTATATTGATAATTATAATATTAATATATATAAATATACTGATATATATCACATAATTCATTAATATAATTAAAATTTATTATTATCCTATATATATATTATATATACGATGTATATATATATATACTTAATTATATATATTTATCTTAATATAATTATATATATATATTATTAGAATACTTATTATTTATATTATATATTACTAGTATAGATTATATCATGTATATATTAAATTATTGTAAAAATATTAGTTATAAAAATAATTATATTTTTGATATTATTCTTATTTGCAAATATATATATATATATATTGATAGTATATATATATTATATAATTATAAATAATAAGATATTATATTATATATATTTTAAATATATTAATTATATTATATATATATATATATTATATATTTTATATAATATTATATATATAATATATATATATAATTACTATTTATATATATATATTTAATATAGTAATTTATATTATTATTAATTATAGTATTATATTTTATATATATATATATATATTATAATTATATTAGTATTATTAATATATATATATATTTTAGTAGGCGTTATATATATATTATAATATATTTATATTTATATATATATATTAATATATTCATAATATATTCATTAGATATTAAATATATATAGATATTAATTACATATATGATATATATATGATATAATATATTATTTATATGATATTAAATATATTAGTAGTATACAATTATATATATATATATATACATATATAATATATTATGAATATAATAATTAACTTATTATATATATAATATATTATTATATTTATATATATATTATAATATATTAATTATATATATATTATAATTTATTTTAATATATATATATTATAGTATATAGTATAATATATATTATATATATATATAAATCTATTTATACTATATCTTAATATATTCAGTATATATATATATATATATATATATATATAATATATATTATGATATATACTTTATTATATATTATATATATTATATACTTATTATATATATATATAGTATATTATATTTTTATTACTATAATTATATATAATGGTATATATATATATTATATTAGTATATTAATATATATTATTATGAATACTATATATTATATACCATACCCCGTCATATAGTATATATAACTATATATTATATATATAATATTATATATATATATATAATAATACTATATTTATATATTATTATAGTATAGTATTATATTATATTATATATATATATATATAGCTATATTATATATATCTGTTATTATTATATATTATACTATTATATATATTATATATAATTATATATATATATCTATTATATATATATAGTATATTTATATAAGTATTATATATTTTATATAGTATATATATTATTCTATATATTATTATATATTTAATTATATTTATATGTATATTAATCATATTATATAAGTTGTAGTAAGTTAATAATAATACTATAGTATATATATTATTAAAGTTATTATATATAATTATATATATATATATATTAATTAATATATTATTAATATATATATTTAGCTATATGTAATTGAATATATAATATATATACTACTATATATTTAATATCATTATTACAATATATATATTTATAATATATATATTATAGTTTATCTAATATATATTATATATAGTAATATATATGAATTTTATTAATATTTATATATATACTATTAAATAATATATACACTATTGAGTATAATGATATATATATATACTTAACTATATATATATAATAATTAAATATTATATATATAAATATATATATATACTATATATATATATATACTTATATATATTACATATAAATATCATATAATATATAGTTATATTTATATATATATATTATATATATATACTATTATATATGTATAATAATTTTATATATATCAAATTTATTATATTAATACATATTATATTAATAGTTAAATCACTATTAATATATCATATACTATATTATACTCTAATATATTAAATTATTATCTATATATATATATATATAATATTATATATATTTATTTATACTATATATTTATATATATATATATTATTTATAATTAATATATATTTAATTATCATTATATATATATATATTATATATAATAATTATTATATATATTATAGTTATATTAGATATATAATATATATATATATTATAATAATGTATTTTAATTGACGTTAACATATATTATATATATTAGTATAAGTAGTAAGCGTCAAAGTACATTTATATATAATAAGCTACTACATTTTATTTTACTAGATATAAATGACATCATTATAATATATTTTATATATTACTATATAATTATTATAATATATATATATTGATTATATATTATTATATATAATTAACCGAGTTCACCACGAAAACAAAGGGTTCGAGCAGATCGGTCAAAGGGAAAAGTCATGCTGGAAGTCTTCTTCGACATTAAAGGTCTCGTCCAGTCGAGTTCATACCTCAGGGTTGTGCAATTACCAAGCATATGTACATTAATATTCTCCGTCATCTTCATGACGCAATCCAACGAAAACATCCTGAGCTTTAAGAAACGAAAAATTGGGTATTGCACCATGTCAATGCCCTGACAGATCATCCACTTTTGGTATCTGAATATCTGACGAACAGCCACGTACTTTTGCTTTCTCAACCTCCATACTTCCCAGATTTTGTTCCATCTGATTTCTATCTTTTCCCTCGCATGAAGGATCTGCAAAAAGAGCGACGATTTCAGTCAGCAGAAGAAATTCAAGGTGCTACGACGAGTGCGTTCAAAGAGGTAACAAAAAGAAGGCTTACGTCGATGTTTCGAGCAGTGGTACGAGCGCTGGCAAAAGTGTTTGACAGCCGAAGCAAGGTACTTTGAAAGTGGTATTGTGTAATATGCTGTATCATATACGATAATAAAGTTTAGTTAAAAGTTTCGGTATTTTTTCTCTACTTCGTAGTTGAATTTAAGTGGCCGAAATTTAGATAACCCATGGATTCCTGAAGCGGACTTAGTCCATATAGCTGAATTAAAACGCACAAATTTAAATAACCCATGGATGGCTGAATTGACTTTTGTCAATATGGGTGAATTAAAGTAGCCCAAATTTAGATAACCCAAGGATGCTTGAAGAAACTTTAGTGCACTTAGTTGAAATAAAGTTGTCCAAATTTAATTAATTCGTGGTTTCCTGAAGCAACTTTAGTCCATATAGTTGAATTAAAGTCACCCAAAGTTAGAAACCAATGAGTTCCTGAAACGACTCTTTAGTCCATATATTTGAATTAAAGTCACCAAAATTAGATAACCCATGGGTTGCCTGAAATGACTTTAGTCCGTATAGTCGAATTAAAGTCACCCAAATTTAGATAACCCATGGATGGCTGAAGCGACTTTAGCCCGTAAGTTGAATTAAAGTCGCCCAAAATTTAGATAGCCCATGGATTCTTGAAGCGACTCTTTGGTCCATATAGTTCAACTAAAGTCGCCCAAATTTAGATAATTCATGGATGCCTGAAGCAACTTTAATCCATATAGTTGAATAAAAGTCGTCCAAATTTAGGTAACCCATGGATACCTGAAACGACTTTAGTCCATATAGTTGAATTTAAGATGCCGAAATTTAGATAACCCATGGATATCTGAAGTGAATTTAGTCCATATAGTTGAATTAAAGTGGCCTAAATTTAAATAACCCATGGATGCCTGAATCGACTTTAGCCCATATTAGTTGAATTAAAGTCACCCAAATTTAGATATCCTATAAATGCTTGAAGCAACCTTGGTGCACATAGTTGAAATAAGGTAGTACAAATTTAAATAACCCATGAATGTCTGAAGGGACTTTAGTCCATATTGTTAAATTAAAGTCACCCAAAGTTAGATAACCCATGGATTCCTGAAGCGACTTTAGTCAACGTAGTTGATTGAATTAAAGTAGCTCACATTTAGATAACCCATGGATGCCTGAAGCAACTTTTAACCCAAATAGTTGAATTGAAGTCTCCCAAATTTAAATAACTCATTGATGCCTGAAGAGACTTTAGTCCTATAGTTGAATTAAAGTCGCACAAATTTAGATTACCAATCAATTCTTGAAACGACTTTAGTCTAAATAGTTGATTGAATTAATGTCGCTCACATTTATATAACCCACGGATGCCTGAAGAGATTTTAGCCAAAAGAGTTGATTGAATTTAAGTCGCTCAAATTTAGATAACCCATGTAGCATGAAGCGACTATAACCTATATAGTGAATAAAAGATATATTATTTAAATCATCCGTGCATAGTGATGCTAATGTCAATCCTAAACGTTTCCTATATGGATGTTTTTAAGTAGGTTTTTGTGAAGATGTCTATCTGAATTGTTCTGAGGATGTGTAGAAACAGTTGTAAACTTCATGCGGGTATGCGGATGATTGTCGAATGTGAAGCTGAGATTTTTCCAACAGACACACATCCCTTTATTTATATATATATTAACTATATATATAACTATACAGGTATATAGAATGATTAGTTATCAATATATTAATCTATATTTTTAAAATTATTATCTTATATATTATATATATATAATATATAATAATATATATAATATATACTGTACATAATATATATCTTTCTTATTTATATATATATATCTAGGTGTTCCTTAATGCAAGGAATTAAATTATAGTGATTATGATTTGTTAGTATATTATGATATATTATAGGCCTTTTATTAAATATAATAAATGATTATTATTATCAGTATTAATGTATTATAACTCCTGATGAAAAAATCTGATACTTTACTTATTGTAATAGTATATAATATATTTATAACAATTTATTAACTCATAAAGCCAACGTCCTGACAAGGTTTACGTGTGGTAGAGAGATTCCACCATAAACCACCACCCAAAAATGTCATCTTAATAGCCTTTGATGAACCTAATTTGATTCAAAACATAAAAATACTTTATTCAAGATAGAGTGTGATACACGAGACAATGAGCATAGCTGGTTAAGCCTGAGGTCAGAGAGCTATAGATATTAGCATTTATATATATTATAATATATATATATATATATATATATATATTTATATATATATATATATATATATAATATATATATTATATATATATTATTATATATATATTATTTATAGGCTGTAGCAGGAGGGTTGGCCAAGGGGATCTGAACCACCGGAAATATTGTAGGCAATCAAAATTTTTGATGGCGCCTCTTAATTTTAATTTATAAGAATAAAAAATAAATAATAAAAGGAAATTGCGAGTATAATGATGACTCGAGATTTGCAGGATCACATCTGGATAGTCGTAAAGATTGTCTTAGAGTATTAGATAGCGTTAGAAAAGGCTACAAAAATGGAGAATTACTAGGGAGGCAATTCTACGAAGGCTGAACTAAATGGTGAATTTCTGATTAGGCAACAACATGTTGGTGCAATAATAGAAGTGAAATAAAGTTTTAAAGGTATTCAAGTTGCCGAAAATATCCATCGGCATTATATACTCAGATTTGTTCAAATTCACATTCTTTTTTTTATTCTTTTTAAAAAAAAGTTTCACAGCTACGGGCTATAGCCCTTATTGCAAGGAGAGGGTAACTTCATCTAGAGTGGATAAATTTTCTCACCTAGAGGAATCCGCACTAGGGATTGAATCGGGCCCTTGTTATGCGACTCTGTCACTCTACCGATTGAACCACAGTAGCTTACAACACATGTACGCAAGTACAACACTTAGAGTACAACACATTAAAAACTTTATTGCACAGCGAAAACAATTGGGTACTATTTTAGGTCACAAAGACGGGCAACAATTTTAATTGAAAAACTAAAGAAAGATTTTTCAAGAAACAAAATGGGCAAAACTAAAACTAATTAATGTGCGAATCTGGCTGGGTGGAAATTCACGATAGATTGTTACAATTTAGAGTTTTTAAGCAAATGTTGAGGAACTTTTTAGAGGAACTTGAGATGAATTAAGATATTGAAATTTCTTCAAAAGTTTCAAATCTTTTGAAATCTGTAATCACAAGCGAATAGGTTTAAAATTTAATTCAATTTATTCTTCATCGCTCTTGCATTATGTATTACATTGCAGTCTCCATCATTAACGACAGCAACTGCTCTTAATCATATTGAAAATGTGATGCTTTGTTTTGAAAGATTCTCGTACAAATATTGATGAAAAATTTTAAAACATTTTGTTAATTGCAAACAGAACTTTTTGCCTTCTATTAATAAAGAAATGAGAATGTCTGGTATCATAATAAAATGTATCAATGTAAAATGAAAAAATAAATATAGCAATTACAATTCCTTATATTCATTATTTTTCAAACCATTTAGAGAGCAAGTTCGCGAGTCAAAGATACATACTAATCTTTCGTCTTCCTTAGCAAGGTCATTTCATCAATATTTATTAAATATTTTACAAATTTTGAAATAAAAAAAAAAGTTGATCTACGCAGTAACATTTGGATTGGAAAGAATTTTGACGTCTATCTCGATCACAAAGCTGACTCCGGAAAGTTATTTTTCTCTTCTCTGAAAAAGTTCAAGACATACTTTCTCAATTCTACAGGTGAGGAAAGACAACATAATTTGGTTTAATAAGTGTTATCATAGCCACACAATCAATCAATTTTTATTACATATATATAATATCTTTTTTTTGTATTTTGAAATTGCTACTAATGGTATATTTTATTCCCTTCTATTGGAGTAAGGATATATATATATAGTATATATATAATTTAGTATATATATTATTAGTATATTATATATATGATACTACTTAATATATTATATATTTGATATATACTATAATATAATATATATCATAGCTACTATATATATATATGTAACATATATATAATATATATATATTGTTAATAATATTATAGTATATTAATATATTATATTATATAGTACTACGTGTGGGTAGGGTGTGTGTTGTCGGTTTGTAGTAAAAGCTTGTTTGAAAAAGGTCTTAATACTGTTAGAGGAAATTTATTTAATACTAGGTGTGCTGTGCATAATTAATCCCCTTTAGAACTTTGGCATAATTAAGCAAACCCCCCCAAGAAAAAAAAAGTGGAAAAAAATAAAATAAAAATAAATTTAGTATATCTACAGACTATAATACATAATGTTAATGTGCTGAAAGATTTTTGTGTACGTTAACTTTTGTCGCGCTCTTTTCAATTTAATAGGCAATTAAGGGATAAAAAAAATAAAATAAATAAAAAAAAAAAAAAAAAATTTTTTTTTTTTTTTTTTTCTGTTTTTGAGTTATCAAATAATTTTTTTTGAAAAAGATACCTAAATGAAACAATTTACATTTTTAAAAAATTAATTGGATTTAATTGTGAGAGCATTTTGAGGTCAATCGGTAGTGGGAGGTTTGTTATATATTCTCACTTCGAGAGGGTGTCTTCAAGAATTAATAGTTCTCTTCGGTCTTTCGTCTCGAGCTATAGGAATGTTAAATGCCCTTCGTCGGAGAGATCCGCTCACAGGAACCACACAAGAAATAAAAAGGTGCTAACAAAGGAAGGTACCTTGCACATTTTAATACTAAAAGGATCTAAGTTACTTGATTTCAATTACTTAATTAAATAAGCAATATTTATTAATCCCATTTAATTATCACTTTACATTATTTTATTTAATTTTCTTCAAAGAAATATTAATATATTAATGTTAATTTTTCTGATGTGCGAACTGGGTATCGGCTTAAGTAATCTCCGGATTATCATTGAATTGAACGGTAAGAATATAAGTCTTATAACAAAACAAAGCAGTATAAGGTCGTAATTAAACTTTATGGGCTTTGTATCCAGTGTTTAGGTGAGATGTTGTGAGGATTTATCTCAGGACTCATTTGCATGGTGGTATTTATTGAGAGTTTATTGATGGGTCACTTGTGAGTCATGTCGAGTGGAGGCTCGAGAATGGGGAGAGTGGGGAAAATTCTTAGTTTAATATTTTTGCTCACTTTTGTATTACACACATTATTATTGAAGCGGAGATTGTCGCTAAATTTTAGAGTAGTGGGTGACATTAATATTTATATATATATTTAGTTATATATAGAGTATAATAATAATTGATATTAACGTTTGTACCAAGAATATATTAGAGTATACCCTATAATATATATATTATGGGTTGATATATATATTATATATATGTCTATATATATACGGTATTTTGATAATATGTTATGTGTATAGATAACAGTTAAGATCGCATGAACGACTAAAAGGTCCATCTACCTTTGCCTTTTCTTCATGAAATATTAAGATGTTCGTTATTACCTCCTCTTCAATTTAAATATAATTTAACTTCCATAACAATACAAAATATAATAAATTATGAGCTGACTGACTGAGAGAAATGAATAAGAATATTCTGTAGGATTAAGCATTTCCGTGATTATAAATTAATAAAATGGCGTCCGTTTCATTTATACAATGATTTCGACAATGCATTCAAAATTAACTAATTACAGTATTGAGGATCGATATATTTTTTACAGAAGACTTATAAATATTATATACTATATATACTTATATATATATAATAGTAGTATATATATAGTTATTTTAATATAATAGATATATATAATATATACCAATTATGTATTATTATATAAGTATATTTGTATTATACTATATACCATACATATATATATAATAATATATATGTGTGTTGTGTGTTGTGCGTTAGTATATAGGCGTTTCCTTATTCAAATGTATTGGGATTTCGATTTTTATACAAGGAATGCTTTATACACTTATTTCTAAACTATTATCTTTTCAATCCTTGTTAAATTCTTAAGATTCCCGTACTTAACATGACGGCCCCTTCTCGATCTCGTCTTTGTATTGTGGTTATGAACACCTTCCCTTAATCTTCATATAGACATATATATAATAATAGATATATCATTATATATATATTATACTATATCCATTTATATATATATTATATCGTATTTATTATATCAATTATATATATATTTTATATACTTATATAGTATCAGTATGTTAGCTCTTCATTTATATATATTATTATATATTATAGATAATGATAATATATAAATATCATAAGTGTAGCATGGAAGATCAAAATTATTTTGCTGTAGTTAAGAGTTGTATTAATTTTTTCCGCGATATAAAATTATCCAAACTGGACAAATTTTTAAGTAAATAATGTAAATTTGAATATATATACAAAAATTTAATCTGTCTTTAAATGATGTGTGTACCTTTTGTGTAGGTGTGTGTGTGTGGTGCTTTGATGTGTGTGGCAAGTGTCGTGATGTGGTTGTGATGTGTTGTATTATTTTTGTCGTGTGTGTGAGCAGCGGCCCCTCTTAACCTATTCTGCCGCCCTATAGGCATTTGCCTAGTTGACATTTCTTGTAAATTTCTTAATTATATATATTATTATATATATATATATTTATTCTGTATATATATAATATAATAGTATTATTATATTTTTATATATATATATAATTATATTTATAATATTAATTGTTTAATTATATATAGTATATATATATATATAGTATACCATTATATATATATAATGAGGTTGGTAATAATATCCATATTAAATTTATATATTATATATATAACAGCGGTATGCAATTTATATTTTTATAGTAATAATATAGTATACGTTCCTTATATATATATATATATATATATAATATATGTTTATATCTATAATAAAATTAATATATATATATATATATATATATTATATATATATATAAGGAAGGCTTGCTAAGTCTTCGATTTTCTTTTTCACAGTGTTTAAGATTTGATTTTTATATTTTGGCCCTTGAACTTTTAAATTTAGGTTTTAATGTTTTAAATCAATTTTAACTTACTTTTTTTTTTTTTATTCGTAGTTTTTGAATGGGTGTAAAAGAGCGTTAGTGTTTTTTAATTTTATGATTTTTCATATTTTACATATTTAAATAACCAAATGAATATTTAACATTTTAAAACATTTACGGTTTTAAATTTAGGCTTTTAGTGATCTGACATAATTTCTAACCTGATCTTCACGTTTGTTCAGTTTTCTTACTACATTGGTCTGTTGTTTGTTTTTGTGTTGCTGTATGTTGCATGTAAGATGGCAGATTTGCACAGACGCGGCTTACCAATCGACTTTACTAACTTCCGTGGCTTGCAATCTAACTCTGCATCCGTGGAATACCAAAACTCTCTAACGTCTAACCCTACACCTTTTGCTCCTGTCTGAGACCCAGATCGGCTAGGAATTCATCCTCTAACTCGTTTAAATATTTCCAACTATACTTATTTCATAATTTCCGTTGAAGGGTGGAGTATGCCTATGTAAACATAAAACACTCCTGTAACACGTCTTAAGAAACTCGAATCTCCTAATTCCGATGTTCTGTGGCTTAAAATCTTTCTCTTCTAGTACAATAATCTTGTGTTTCTGCTTACTGTTCTCCTAACAGAACAGATTTTCACGCCTTTTTTGAATATCTTACAACTTCTCACGAGACTGTTATCTCTTCTCACTCCAAATACTGAGGTCCTCTATTGGGGGATTTCAATGCACACAACACTGGATGGTTTTGGGTGTCCCTCACAATACTGATTAGGTGGGGAGGAGGCGCGAATCATTCAAGCATTCTCAAAGACCTGGAGCAACTAATTAAAGAACCTCACACATTCCGATCGACCTACTCAATTCTTGAACACACTTGACCTATGTTTCAACCACTAGTTCTTCTCTCTATAAATAACCACCTTCGCTCCCTATTGGTAATTTCTGACCCAACCTTATAGTCTCTTAAATTTTAATACTTTTCCTCCAACAGCTCCATCCCGCCTTATGCGGGTTTTCTGGTACTTTAATCGGGCCGATTGCGGTGCCTTCCCTCGCTTCTACACTAACTTTCCATGGAATGATTGCTTTGACTCTGAAGACGCTTCGGTTTCTGCCGATAAGGGAGGGAACTGTCATCGTTGATGGGATGGCAGGTTCATTCCTTCTTCGACTAAAATCTTTCTCTCCTCATATTCAGGTTGGATCGTGCTTGTTCCTTCTGGCCATTCAGGCTAGAGACGTGCGTATCGGGATGGAAAAATTCTCGTTCTCCTTATCTCCTATTTTCATTCTTCTAGAAATCGTTGCAGGGATACTCTTCGCGAGCAAAAGCGGGCTTTCATCAAACGAAAGGGGTGCTAACCTCTTTGGTTCTCCTACTAAAAATCTCTTTGACCTTTTGCCAAAAACATACTAACAACTTCTGTAAATCTGCTTTCCTCCTCTTATTCGATCTGACGGTTCCTGTTGTAATTCTCCAACTGAAAAGGCCAATCTCTTTGGTCATCCTATTTTCCTCTAACTCAACCCCTGGACGATTCTGGACCCTCCTCCCACTCCTCCTTCTCCTCCCGGTGTCCTATGCCTTTGCCTGTGGATTACATTTGATCGGGTGCTTGGACTCCTGAAATCTATGAACGTTGGAAGGCGGGTGGACCGGATGGCGTCCCTCCCCGAATTTTGAGGTAATGTGCCTCCGTGCTGACCCCCGCCCTCGTCCAACTATATCTCCTATGTCTCAATACTAAAACTTTCTCTCAGTGTTGGAAGGGCGCACACGTCCAACATATTCTTCAACTCATTTCAATTTGCTCCCTCTCTTTTACTTCTAGAAATTGCCTCTCGTCTTAATCTTTCCGAATTCTATTTGCTGATCTGGACTAGGAATTCCTTCAAAAATCTCAAACCTTGTGAAATTTATTCTTTAAAAACTCACTTCTACAAAATTTCCCTCTCTAAAACACCTTCCAAACTTTCCTATCTCTTTCGACGGTTCTCTCGTCTCTCCTGTTGACAATATAAACATCCTTGGCTTAACATAACAAAAAAATGTTTTGGAAACCTCTCACCACAACGGTTGCTAGGGGCCCTCAAAGATAACTGGGGAGTCTGTTTAGACTGCGAGACTTTTTTTCTCTTCTCAGTTACTTCCAAGCTATTACAAGGGCCTCATACCGCCCTTGTATGGAAGTTAACTGCTCTCAATATCTGGTGGGACTCTGGTCTCACCCGGCTTTTTTTGGACAGGGTTCGAGTCAAAAGCCAAAAGCATATAAACTGTTCCGTACTTTCCATTTCTCTTGACCCTCTATCTTTGCGGCCGCGATGTTGTGTTGCGTTATCTCTTTTCTATGGTAACCGAGTGGAAAGGTGCTCGAGGGAATTTGCCACTCGCGTACCACCACCTTTACGACGCCCTCGTAACACTAGGGGTGCGGTGTCTGCTTCTGCGAACGAGTTTTGTGTGGATATTGGTAACTCCAGGCCTAGTTTGGTGCGGTGCCGGTGCTGTCCTTCTTTTCTGCCACCTCGTGTTCTGTGGAATTCTTTCATCTTCTGTGTTTCCTGCTGAATTTAACCTCCCTCACTTCAAAGCTTGCGTCTGTGCTCATATGCGTAATTTTGGTTAAGTGTGAACTTCTGAAGTGCCGTGCAACAACCCTCTTGAATAGCAGCTTTGCCCGTTGAGTGGTTGGTTGACAACTGTAAATATATTATATGTATATATATAATATATATATAATATATATATATATTATATTAATATATATATATATATATAATATATATATATATATATATATTATATATATATATATATATATATGTATATTTATATATATATATATATATATATATATATATATATATATATATATATATATAATATATATATTATCTCTGTATATATATATATATATAATTATATATATAGTTATTGCACTGCCGCGTTCTAGCCACCTAGGGCCGCCCTCATATTCTGCCGCCCTAGGCATTTGCCTAGTTTGCCTAGTGGTTAAGAGGGCTCTGTGTGTGAGTGTTTGAACATATTGATTTATTACTGACAAAGGTTGATAGAATGTCTCTTCGTGTACAGAAGGATACCATTTATATATAATTAGTACATATTTATATAAAACGTGCTGCTTTTGTAGTCCTCAAGTCTGATTAAAGAATTGCAAGTCCAATTGTTTGAAAGAAAGTAAGAAACCTTATATCTATAATTTTCCTTCTAACAAAGAATACAGGGATTTGAGTGTAAGTGTGTGTGTGTGCGTGTGTGTGTGTGTGTATGTTTACAAATTTACATTGTAAAACACATATAGATCTTTAAAATTTGAATTCAATTTATGTGGTTTATTATTTATTCCCATTGTTCTTCAGATTCTACAATCAGTATTATAAGAGTTCAAATAAAATACATTTTTTTTGAGTTCATGTACAAGACCCACTACGGCCCATAGAGAAGCGGTCACACTGGATTGAATAATCAACTCCATGAGCGGGTTCTGGTTCATACATAATTAAAATGCCAAAAAAATTTTGGGTGGTGAATTGAATATTCAGTTAAAAATGAATAAAAAGTTAAATAAAAAGATGTCCTTACATTATAAGTAGTCCTAATATTACATAACAAAATCATATGTTATTGACAACATTCAATTTTTATAGATAAGAGAAAATAGCTACTGTTAAAGTGGGAGGATTCAGATAAGATATGGGATAACCTTTTATAAGGTTTATGGACCACAAAGTAGGAAAATGACGATGGCGAATAGTGTCCAGTTTGGACAATCAATGAAAATATGGTGAACAGATTGAGGGGTATGGCGACAGCAAAACTTACAGATGGGAAGATGGTCCCGTGACTTGTAGTGGCTGTGAATGATATTGGTGTGGCCAATACGGAGGCGTGCAAATATCACCAAGTGCAAGCGCTTTCATCAGTGACAGGAAGACCACTCACCAATGTTCGGCTTTATATTTCTAAGTTTCGCCCCTCGCTGATCACTCGTCCAGCACTCCTGCCAATAAGACTGGAAGCCTTGTCGGAGAACAGGATAATAATCAGTTGATGCGAGGCGACCTTGTCGAATGGCATCCGGTAGGTACCAAGAACAGCTCCTAAAAGAAAAGGAGGCAATTTTGGCTTCTCTGTCAGCGATTTCGCTGTCAGTTACCACTATGTGAGAGGGGTTCAACATACTATAATTTGTTTTTTACGAGAGTGGAGCAGCCGAAGAATTTGTTGTACCGTGGATACCATTGGGTTTTTAGAATAGGGGGTTTTAAACGCCTGGAGGGCGCTGAGCGAATCTGAATAAATGACAAAAAGAGGGGTCTTGGTTAAGGAAGAAATTCGGGAAAGGCAATCATTATCGCCATTAATTCAACTATAAAAATTGAAGCATGAGAGGGGAGGGTATGGAAGAAGTTGCGGTCAGGAAGACAGCAGACGCACCCACACTGTCCCCTGTTTTAGAGCCGTCAGTAAACGCCGGAATAAATCCACCGTGAAATGCAGAATGAGACAGGAATGATGTCTTTAACAAGGCAACGAGTTGTCTAAATTTGGTGAGAAAGGTCAGGACCAGGCAAATGGTGGGAGCAGGGGATAACCAAGGTGTATATCCTTCATCATAAGAGAATGGCAGCATCTTTTGCGAAGAGATGTTGAGGAAGGTAAGGACATTATAAACGGTGTTTGCAAATGGCCAGTAAGGAGGATTCTGAGATATTTCTTGCAGAATCGGTGTTAGAGCGGATGGTATTGGGGTTTGAAAGCAAAGATAACTTGTGCGAATGATGTATTCTCTTCAAAGAGAGAGTGGTATCACATCGGATTCAACCTCAAGGCTCACCCGGGAGACGATCGGAAGGCCCCAGTGGAGATATGGATAGTCTCATTTTGGATAGGATCTAACAGATGTAGTAGAGTTGCGGAGGTCTGACCATATATTGCGCAGCCATAGTCCAGCTTCGATCGGATTAGGGCGATGTAGAGACGCAAAAGGGACTTACGATAAGCACCCCAAGATTTTCAGGCCAGACGACGTAATAGGTCAAGCACGCGATGACAAGTCGTTTTCAGTAGTTTAATGTGCGGTGAGTATGTTAGGCGGTCACCTAGGATGAGTCCTAGAAATTTGACGTGAAGTTACAGGAATGGGTGAACCATATAAGGTTAGGTTTGTGGGTGGAAGGTGGCTGGTTCTTCTACTAACCTTTTTCCTAAATAGTACTACTGAGGTTTTTGTGGGTAAGAAATAAAAGCCATGGAAATTACCCCAATACCCCATTGTGAAATATTATCAATAGTTAGTTGAAGTTGCCTTTTAAGAAATGGCAGCCTGGCACCTGCAGTATAGAAAGACAGGTCATCAACATAGCGAGAAAAATTGACCTTCGTAACGATGTCATTGAATCAGAGAGCAAATAATAATACACTTAGAACACTGCCCTGCGGAACACCTTCATACAGAGTAAAGTGGCGTGATAGAACAGAAGAGCACCGAACCTAGATGGATCTTTCTGACAGAAGTGATTTAATAAAGAGAGGAAGCTGTCCTCGGAAACCGAGCGAGTGGAGTTTAAGGAGAACCCCAGTTCTTCACGTTCTGTCATAAGCTTTTTCAAAGTCAAAAAGACTATCAAGAACCATCCCATCAGTTGAGAAGGTTTCCCGGATGTTATGATCCAGTTTTAACAAGGGATCCGCGGTCGAACGATTTTTGTGGAAGCCAAACTGAAGCTTGAAAAAGCCTCACGACTCTGCAGAACAGGGAGAGGGT
This sequence comes from Trachelipus rathkii, assembly GCA_015478945.1. NCBI lineage: Eukaryota > Metazoa > Arthropoda > Malacostraca > Isopoda > Trachelipodidae > Trachelipus > Trachelipus rathkii. The sequence goes on from JABUQX010037725.1 coordinate 24,226, forward strand.
GGCCCGAAACCATTTTCTCCATTAATTTGCAAGTATTGAAATTGGCTTTGGTTGTCCGTCAACTTTGGATCTTTCCCAGGTTTGGGAATAGGGATTACAAAAGCTGTAGTTCAAATAGATGGAAAAGAGATTCGATCCAGATTCTGTTATACAAATCCAGCAAGAACGCTGATGCAGAGGGGTGAATATGACGGAGCATCATGTACGAAATTAAGTCTGGGTCAAGGGCACCGTCTCTGCAGTTTGGTACTCTGCAAGTGTGAAGAGATGGTTATAGGTATGATCTTCCCTTTTCGCTGATGAAAAGTCTGGCGGTGCAGTGTTAATTTTTAATTTTTGAAAGGCTTCAGGATAGCTAAAAGAGCTCAAGTGGCTAGCAAAACTGTAACCTAATGTAACTGCAGCAGCTGCAGGAGCAGAGATCGTATCGGTTATATTAGGTCCACAAGGGAGGACTGTGGGTGAAGAGTTGTTGGAGCAGAGAGATATTTTCTGTACAACTTTCCACATTGAAGAAAGGGGAGTTGTGGAGTTGACAGTCGAAGTTTAAGTTCGAAAATATTGTTTACGTGTTTTGCGATTAATTCGACGAGATCTCGACGCAACTGCTTTAAAAATAATCATATTTGGGATGGTGCGGGTACTTTTATATTTTTATTTTATATTTTTATTTCTTCTTCCCCAGGTTAGCTTGTGCACACTCTTGGAACCATCAAGGGGTTGCCGAACGTCTACCTAAGGGAGATCGAGGAATGCAAGCTTCCGCTGCTGTGAAGATAGCTTGTTGTAAGAAGTTAAAGGCATCATGAAAGTCGGAAACCGCTTATTGAAGGGAGAAAGTGGGATAGCTGTAGCCTGATGAAAATGAGCCCACTCCTCTCGGTCATAACGCCAGCTGGAATTAGGTTTTAACAATGGGCTCCATGTAAGTTCATTTAAGGCTATTGTGTAATAATGGCCAATGCCATATAAATAATAATCAAAGCGGAACCAGGTAAAACGATCCATAAGAGAATGGGAACAAAAGGAAATATCAAGACAGGAAGAAGAGTGTGTATCTAAACGTTGGATTGTTGGAAGTGGATTCAAATGGGGAGGAAAGGCTGAGACGTGGGTCTCGACGAGGAGGAGCAACAAATCTTGGTGGTAAGGAATAGTCGTATAACAGAGATTTGGGTTGTACGACGAGTTATGGGGGAGAGTTTTCAGTGGTACTTGGTGACGGGGATTCACCATGTATGCAAAATAAGTTGAGTTCAACCAAGTCCATCTTATTGTGGTGACTTGGTTGATGGTTAGAAGAGCAGCCAAAATGCTCATGTTTAGGAATGGAAGAGATATCAGCATTTGCCAAGCAAGCAGATTCAGAAATGGGTGGAGAATATGGAAATGTTTCCATGGAGGCAGTGTAAGCAGTAGACACCGAAAAAGTGTCACTTTTAGTAAAGAAGCTACAGTTGCTATATTGGAATCCAATATGGGATCTGCTGAGTTACGGAGGTCTATCGCTAGAGACTTTATCAGTAAGCCATGGGGTGGGTGATTTTGGAAAACTGGACAATTTGTATTAAGATGAGAAACCTCTGGGTCCCCTTTCATATCACCAACAAATTTAGAACGCTTGGAATGCTTGCGGTGTTTGCGTTGGACGGTTTTCCACTCGTGTGTGTGTAAGAGAGGAGAGAGAGAGAGAGAGAGAGAGAGAGAGAGAGAGAGAGAGAGAGAGAGAGAGAGAGAGAGAGAGAGAGTCGTCTCATCTGGCTCTCTTTGGGAACTATGATTCATTTTATCCACTAATTCATAGAATCCTTTAGGGATTGCTGAGGAAGCAAATTCGGAAGAAGAGTTATAGAAGAATTAAGAAGAGCTGGAATAATCCTGCAAGTTATCAGTGTGTTCAGTGTGGCCCAAATTTAGATAACCCATGAATGCCTGAAACGACTATTTAGTGATTTTAGTCCGTATAGTTGAATTAAAGTCACCCAAATTTAGATAAACCATGAATGCCTGAAACGACTATTTAGTCAATATAGTTTAATTAAAGTGCACAAATTAGACAACCAATGGACGCCTGAATAGACCTTAGTCCATATAGTTGAATTAAAGTCTCAAAAATTTAGATATCTCAAGAATGCCTGAAAAGACTTTAGTCCATATAGTTGAATTAAAATCGCCCAAATTTAAATAACCCCTGGATGCCTGAATCGACTTTAGTCCATACAGTTGAATTAAAGTCACCCAAATTTAGATAACCTATAAATGCTTGAAGCGCCCTTAGTGCACATGGTTGAATCAAAATCATCCAAATTTAGATAACCCATGAATGCCTGAAGCGACTATAGTCCATATAGTTAAATTAAAGGCACCAAAAGTTAGATAACCCATGGATGTCTGAAGATGTCATATAGTTGATAAAATTAAAGTCGCCCAAATTTAGATAATCCATGGAAGCCTGAATCAACTTTTTAGTGAGATTCTGTTCAGGATTAACCTTTCGAGAACTTTAGATATTGTGGATAGTAATGAGATGAGTCTATGTGAGGCTGGGCTATTGGGTTATTTGATAGGTTTTAGTATGGGGACTATGTGTGTGAGTGTTTCCAGAAAGGTGGGATAGTGTTGGTTTGTCAAGTTGTTTGAATATTTGAGTTAGTACTACTTCTATGCCTATAGTTCCGAGGTGATTAAGGTGGATTTTGGAGATTTTTTTCTGGACCTTCTGCATGTGAGTTTTTGAGGTTTTTGAGGGCATTGAGTACCTAGTGTGGAGTGAATGGGGGAACTTCTTGGTTAATCTTTCATTCGTTAAGCCGTTTGGTTGTTAGTCTATTGGGGAATGTTGTGGGTTTGTGGTTAATTTTAGTGTGACAATATAAGATTGCATATATATATATATATATTTATATATATATATATATATATATATATATATATATATATATATATATATATTATATATATATAATAATATATTATATATATATATATATATATATATATATATATATATATTATATATATATTATATATATATAGTATATATATATATACAGTATTTATATATTATATATATTATATATAATTATATATATATAATATATATTATATATATATTATAATATTTATATATATGATTATATTAGTTATATATATATATATATATATATTATAGTTATATATATATTATATATACTCCAGGAAGCGTTCGCCCTGTCAGATGGTCTAGCATCTTCTTCCTTCTGGCCCGAAACTCTTAAACCCTAGAGAACTTTACGAAAACCATTCTCAGGCGCAATGGTTTCCGACGCAGTCCTCGAGTTAACAATCTGAGGTAGAGTTTTCGCCCTTTCAGTAGAACTAGCATCTTTTTTCCATTAGGCCTCGAAAACTCGTTCTCCCAGAGCTCTCCTGAGGATCTTGCTTCTAGGAGCATAAGATTCTAACGCTGGTCCAAGAGTAATAAAGCAGATAGGAAAGGACCAGGTTGCTAGCCCTGTCGCTCCATAAACCATCGCGAAAGAAATCTTCCATTTGTCCTGACCGGCTACGAAATCCAACTTTCTTTGAGCACAAATCATTTCCTCATATATATATATATATATATTATATATATATATAATAATTAATTAATATATATATTTAATATTATATATATATATATACTTATTATATATATTATATTATATATATATATATATATATATATATATATATATTATATTAACAGAAAACAATGACGACCAAAGATTTATATATTATTACTCCAATTTTATCATTACTTCAATTTAATAATTGCTTCACATAACAATATAAAATATAACTAAATTTTGAAGTTGGAAACGACTGAAAGAAATGTATTAAAAATATTCAAAACTCTTCATAAGCATTTTGTGCAAAATATAAAACTAATTAAAATGGGCGTCGGGTTTCAATTTTACATAATGATTTCGAAATGCATTCAAATTAACTAATTACGGAATATATTTCTTTACAGAATATATATATATATATATATATATATATATATTATTATTCATATATTATATTATATTATATATATTAGTATATAATATTATTATATATACTATATATATATATATATATATATATATATATATATGACTGACAAAGATACCTGCATGTAACTAGAAAACTACACGTGCTACATACACTAAAACAAATGACATTTTTGGAATCAGTGGACAATTTTATCGAAGAATTTCATGTTTTTTTTTTTTTTTGTTTTTTTAGGGTGATTTTGGGACCTTTAGGGGGCTGGGGCCGTTGTACAGAGGGGGGAACGAAGTCTTCCCCGTCGTCCCCCAGTAGGCCGACAGATCCCGGCACCTTATATCTATGCGGTTTCACCTAGGGCATTCGATTAAATTAAAAAAAAAAAAATATGAAAAAAACCTGTATCGCGTAAGGAGACAATATTAAAATACACTAATTGGCAGCATTAATAGTAAGCTAACTTTTAAACGTGGACAAAAACAATTATTGGCAACTTTCGGCAAGCAGACACGGAAATTTGAATTCTTATCGTACACCTAGTACTGTATTAATTTACATTAGTAAAATATGAAAATTTATTTTAAGCCTTTTCTAATTTTTTTTTACCATTTTCTGAACTAAAATTCTTCGCCGATTACAAAAGTGTCATTTGTTTTAGTGTAGGATTTATAGTTCTATAGTTACATGCAGGTATCATTGCAAAGTCTGACCATAATATATATAATATAATATCTATTTATACTATATACTATATATATATATATATATATATATTATTGTGTGTGTGTGGTGTGTGTGTGTGTGTGTGTGTGTGTACCGTAGCCGGTCCATGACAAAGGATATATGTAAGTTCAACCAAGACCGTATCTTATGAACGGATTTCTGGTACACTTTTATAAAATCTTACATAACGGTTTATGCTTTTTTGGCAAATGTATTTAAACTTAAGGTAACCAATGCGACTTTTCCTCTCAACGGCACCGCCCGCTGGCAGAGAGGTCATTAAGATTCAAGAGCCCAGAGAGATAACATCTTGGCACTCTCTTGGGCCCAGAATTTGGAATCTTTTAACAGTCAGATTTTTAAAATAATAGCTTGATATTTGAAGAATAAACATTTATTTTTGCACAATAGTGAAATAACTTAATTTGTGTTCATGTAAAATAGTCATTAGAAATAATTAATAAAGAAATAAATAAAGAAGCGTTTCGCTCTTCCAAAACTATCTTATTATTAGCTGTATCAGGGTGATCTCGTAAATAGGGCCAATTAACATTACAGAGATCAGTCTTTGTATATAGTTTTGGTGAACCACAGGACAGTGACAAAGCCCCCCTTTCTGATCGTGGGGCGCGTAACAATTAAAAAAAGTGGTGATAGTGAAAGTGAAAAGTGTCGTGCCAAAAAAAACAAATATAGGGCTAAGTGAAGTGACTCATATACTGTGAAAAAAAAACTAACTAAATCAAGTCTTATAAACTTTCTTATATAACGAATAGCATGAAGAATCCCGTTATTTTAAAAGTCGCTAGCCGTTCGAAAAAGAGGCCATTTCAGCTGTCACCGGCAAAAAAAAAAAAAAAAAAAAAAAAAAAAAAAAAAAACGTGCTGGAGAAAAAGAAGAGACTTTGTTAAAATGCCCAGCCATAAAAAAAGATCTCCGATTTAAGACCGTGAGGGGTAGGGTAAAGTCAAATACTACCCCAAAAGCATCTGCGAAAACTTCGTCCGTTTCTCCTGCTTCCCCCAAATCTCCAATTAGGAGAGAAGAAAATTCGAATTCGGATGGGGAGGGACGTCAGGACTTGAACACATCACTACGAGCAAGATCGGTAACCCCCCACAGTTTCTTCCCCCTTAGTGGAGACGCCGAAGACCAGTCTGATTATTGGCGTCATTCCAAAATTAGATGTGCGGAATATAATGACTTGGTTACACACGACTATAACTGTATTCAAACTGAATGGGGTAGACGATCCAAAAGAGCCCGTAAGAATATTAGCCTCCGTCCTCCCTCATGATATCGTAGCGACCATCAGATTTCCATTGGGTGGAGATTGCTTTCAAAAGTTAATTGCTGCTATAGAAGAAGCTTATACTCCCAATCTACGAAGTCAAGTCAGAGAAATTTTCAAAAAAGGAAGAAAAAAAGAAGAACTACCTTCAGTTTACTTAGCGAGAGTTCGTGATGTTATGGGGAGAATAGGATTCGATTTGCTTGCAGAAAACAGCACACCTTTTGTTCTTGAGTTGTTTATTAATGAGCTCCCCTCTCGCATCCAAGAAAGTTTAATGACGCTGGCGGACGATATCAGTCTTGAAAAAATTACACAAGTAGCAGATAACTTATATAAGAACTTTTATAGGAACGACTACGAAACCCCCCCATGAACGAAGGGAGAAAGAATATTGGGGAGCAGTAAATCACCTTCAAGGAGAATATTTCCCGACACAAGGGAGATGATTACATGAGGAGAGTCGAAATACAAACAATAACAACAATCCCCCGGTTTCAGAAGAGGATAACGTAAATAAAGAGTTCTTTCGAGATATGAAAGGACTTCTTAAGTCTCTTACCAAGGTCGCAGGACAGCTGAGTGAAGCTGCAGCCAAACCTACCCAGAAAGAACAACAACCACAATCTCAAAATAGAAGAAATGCTCCGAGAGAACGTCGTCAAGACAACACTGTAAGCGCTGAACTGTTGGGTGAATTGTGTAAGCCCCACGCCAGATTCCTAAATAGAAGTTACACATGCCATTCGGAATTTTCTCCTATGTATTCTTTGGTATTCCCGCCAAATAGAGAAAGTCGGCAAGCACCTAAGTCAAACCACCAAAGAAGGAAGGGAAACTCATCAGAACCCCCCTCCCACAGGAGTTAGGGGAGGAGGTAAATATGTTAAATGCAAATGATCGTATTTTTAATTATGGGGATTTTGCAGTATTAGATAAATCTCATACATCAACTAGTAGGGTTAATAATAATAATAATAATAATAATAATAATAATAATAATAATAATAATAATAATAATAATAATAATAATAATAATAATAATAAATAAATAATAAATAAATGAATGCAATAATTAATAAATAATAATATAATAATATAATAATAATATAATAATAATAATAATAATAATAATAATAATAATAATAATAATAATAATAATAATAATAATAATAATAATAATAATAATAATAATAATAATAATAATTCAGCTTTGAATAGTTTTAAGAGTAATGAGCAAAGCTCTCCATTGCATGTACAAGAAGGTTATCCTTCTTCCAACGAAGCTCTGAGTGTCCCGATTATTGATAAGAGTATCGATGTGACCCATACGGTACCCACGCCTTGCCGCTAGTGGCTCACAAATATGTTAATTACGGATGCTCTGATAGGAGAGGGCCGTTATAAATAATATTAGATTGTGAATAAATATATGTAGAAATTATAACTTTATACTATGTGATCAAAGTATCAAAAGAGTCTTCATTTTAAGATTCGGTAAAGTGAGATCATTTGATTCCCTTTAGAGGGGTACGATAATTATACGATTACTTGGTAAAATTAAAGCCTGCTAATGTACGGTAATTAACATACACTCTCGCGAAAAGGTTACGATTGATTTAGGTTTAAAGAAAACGAATGATGTGGAATTTTTAACAACCAGATTGTACCTATTGTTCTTAAAACGTTCTGAAAAAAATTGCTTTCAATATTAATTTTGAGTAGATACTAACAGACACTGCAGATCAACAAGAATGTATAGAATTTTATATGCATAGACACGATTTGTAGATATAAAGGCTTTCATTCAGCACTCTCTCTCAATTTTTTCTCTGTATGTTTAATGAAGTGTTTTAGTTGATATAACAATAATTAAATAATCCTGTAATTGAATTTGAACAATTTCTTATTAAATTCATATTTCACAGACATGAGAAACAATAAAGAAAAGGAGAACGCGGAGTCGAAACTTAAGAGGAGAGATGGGGGGATACCTTTGTTTTACTGGGAGAGAGGAGACTCACATTCCAACTGCTATTTTGAAGGAAATAGCTTCGCTTTTTCCTTATAAAGCTAATATAACCGGTCCCCCCTCATAAAACTTAAACCCCGCCGAATTCCTCATAAACTGTTCGAACAAATAAAGAGGGAGTTATTAAATTTAGTAAAAGCGAAAGTTTTGAAGAGAGCACCCTCTCAATGGAGTTTTCCCATTAGTGCGCTAGCAAAAAATGATGGGCGTGTAAGAATTGTATGTGACTTTAGAAAGCTTAATTCAGTTGCTAAATATGACGTATTTGCTATGCCTAATATAAATGATATATTTAGTTCACTTAATGGGACAAAAATTTTAAGTAAACTCGATTTGACAAACGCCTACTATCATCTGCCTATTGCCGAAGCCGATCAGCAATATTTTAGTATTAGTACAATGATCGGTAATTTTTCTTTTACACAACTGCCCATTGGTTTTAAAAACTCAAGTTCGTGTTTCTTGAGATTTTTATCTATATTACTTCAAGGCACTCCCGGTGTACACTTTTATCTCGATGACATTTTAATAGGTACTAAAGATTTATTGGACCACGTGGTCGTACTTAAACAAGTATTTGAGAGATTAAATTATTTTAAAATTTGTTTAAATAGAAAAAAATGCGAATTCGGTGTAAACTGATTAAGTTACTTAGGTTTTGATTTGACAGAAAATGATATTTCACCATTATCGGAAAAAGTTAGGGAAATAATTAATATTCATCGCCCATCAACGATTAAACAAGTGCAGTTCGTTTGTCGGAAAAAATTCATTTTATCGTCAAATTATACCATGTTCCACAAATCTAATGCTGCCTTTGTATAGTTATTTAAAGGGAAAGAATAGCTCTAATAAAAAAATCACGTGGTCGCCCATGGCTGAGAAGTCGTTTTTAGATATAAAACAAGCCATTCGTCACGCCTCACAACTCCGGTTCCCGGCCATTGACGCGCCTCTCAAAGTTTATATTTATGCAAATTATAAAGCTTTTAGTACAGTGATCATGTCGGACAATGAGGAAGGAACTCCTTTTGCTTTTTATAGTGGGTCTTTTAATGCCACGGAAAACCGATATTTGCCGATAAATAAGTTTTTATTGGAAATAACAAAATTATTTAAGAAATATGGGGCAATTTTGGCGGGAAAGAGTGTACGAATATGCACGTGCTCACGCGCGTTGGTATATAAAATAAATCACGCTAATGTACAAAATTATAATGCTAGGGAATTGAAAGAACTAGCCATCTTGAGCACTTTCAATTTCAGGATGGAGTTAATTACCGAGAATCAAAATGCGTTATTAAAATATTTACTTGCAAATAATATTACCCAAGATGAGGATGACATAGTACAAAATGCAGTTCCAAACAGTGTGGGCTGTGACTCCGCCCACCTAGTCACTACAGCCAATGAGCGGTCAGCTGGGACTACTACAGCCCCTGACGTAGGCGCTATAAATTTGGTAGTGAATGAGAGTGCTCCGATGGATCTCTCTGTACGAAATGAAAGCAGCAAGCGTGCCGAGGCGGCCATATTGGAAACTGTCAAAATAAATTTACTAACAACATTTGATAAAAATGCAAAAATATTAGCCTCGCATTTTAAAAGAGATTTAGACTTCGAAGAAATTAGACAAAACCAACAGTCGGATAAGTACCTTAGCGATCTGATGGCTAAGAAAGAGAAAACAACTTTGAAATTAATAAAACAAATTCTTTTAAACAAAAAAGAGATAGAATTAATTGTCGATATCTCTTTAAACTATTCCAGAGTTCTTGTGCCTGAAAATAGTGTGCAGAAAGTAATCAGCGAATACCATAATAAAGGACATTTAGGAGTGAATAGAACCCTCCTTTGCATAAAAAATGAATTTTGTTTCAGCACATGCATGAAAAAAAAATTTATGGTGAAACAGTTTGTCCGCACGTGATTCGCATGTTAGAAAAATAAAACGGTACCAGGTATAAGTCCTAATTACGGTGTCTTTAAAGAGGTAACCAAGAAGGTAAAGTATGCTAGATATTCTTAAGTTACTAATGGGATGCAAGTATCTACTTACGTTAATTGACCGCTACAGTAAGTGCTTGTTCGCTGTGCCTCTCAAAGAAATAAATTCAGGCGAAATATTGAATGCATTCATTCACGAGCTATTTCCGTTCTGTGGAATTCCTCAGGTGATTATTTCGGATTTAAAGGTGCGAATTCACTAGTGGCCTGTTCGAGGAAGTCTGCAGGGCAGTGGGAATGGTTCACCGGACTACTTGTAGTGCCAATCCTAGAGGTAATGGACTCATAGAGGTTCAACATAGGAATTTGCTGACTTGTCTGAGATGCATGTTGCAAGAACATGATTTGAGCCCCTCCGACTGGCCGAGTGTTCACTATGAGACTCGCGCCGATAACAGAGGACGGTATCAGTCCCGCACAATTGATGTTCGGCCAGAATATATCAATACCGAGTGGATTAGTTGATCCTGCTTCGGAGACGGCACCTATAGAGTATAATGCTTATGCTAAAAAGCTAGCCGCCCTTTTAGCGCAGCCGCTGGTTCTACATACCAATTATAAAAATTGACACGTATTCGTGAAAAAAGATTTGCCGGAGGCAAAGTTTGTCGTAGTACGTCAGACACAGTTTAATGTCAGCAAATTAGAGCCTCGCTATGTCGGCCCTTTTAAAGTTATAAAAGTTAATAAACAGAATGTACTTATCGAAAAAAAAATGGGAAGCCTTATTTAGAAAATTTAAAAAACGTTCGCATATATTATAACTTAGTAGATTTAGAAAGAGAAAATAACACCTAAAAAAAATTACTAATCCCTTTCCTTTCAAATGGTAAAAAAAACCTAAGGTAAAGGTGTTCCATAGAAATGATTAAAAAGGACTGCCTCCAGTATTAGCGCTATTATTTTAGGTGAAAATTATTGTTTTACTCTCTAACTTTAGTAGCCACTGTCTCCTCTATCCTAAACTTTTTACAAAAATTGTCAGAAGGGGGTGTTACAGGCACTTGTAAGATAACCATGTATGTACCGTAGCCGGTCCATAATAAAGGATATATGTAAATGCAACCAAGACCGTATCTTACGAACGGATTTCTGGTTCACATTTATAAAATCTTACAAAACGGGTTTATGCTTTATTTTGGCAAATGTATTTAAACTTAAGGTAACCAATGCGACTTTTCCTCTAAACTGCATCGCCCGCTGGAAGAGAGGTCATTAAGAGTCAAGAGCCCAAAGAGATAACATCTTGGCACTCTCTTGGGCCCAGAATTTGTAAAGTACATGGATTCAGATTTAAAATAATAGCTTGATATTTAAAGAATAAACATTCATTTTTGCACAATAGTGAAATAACTTTATTTGTGTTCATGTAAAATAGTCATTAGAAATAATTAATAAAGAAATAAATAAAGAAGCGTTTCGCTCTTCCAAAACTATCTTATTATTAGCTATATCAGGGTGATCTCGTAAATAGGGCCAATTAACATTACAGAGATCAGTCTTGTGTTTATATATAGATATATATATATATATATTATATATATATATAATATAATATATATATATATATATATATATATATATATAATATATATAATATTATATATATATATTATATATATATATGTGTGTGTGTGTGTGTGTTCCCTAGAACCACATTAAAAAGAAAACAACAGCTCACAACTGTAATAACTAGAGAGGTCCTTATTATGACACGTCTTTTCAGGCAATTTCATTGTTGAGGAAAATCTGTTTACGTCTGCTTGATTACTGAGGTGGTTGACAAAGTCACCGCCATAATTTAGAAAAACATAAACCACGTAACTAGACCTGGGAGAGGTGGGGGTAGGTTATGGCGGGGGTATAATCGACGAGGGATCATTCACGTACGAAGCGACTCCGATAAACATGAAGAGGATAGTGCCTCAACTGTCAAGAGATCAGTGCGTGCAGATAACAACACTCCACACCGAAGACACGGGTACCGGGCACTTGGTCGACGGTTCGGTGTAGCGCACATAACGATTGCACGAGTGATCCAACGCTACCAGGAAACCCTGACACATGACCGCCGGCGAGGACAAGGTAGGCTCAGGGCCACGACACCCGTGGAAGACCGATTTATACGTCTGCGTGCATTACGAGAGCGCCACACAACGGCACGACATCTGCAGATACAGTTGGCGGAGGTACACAGCACCAGGGTGAGTGACAATACAGTGCATCGACGCCTTGTGTATCATACATAATTATTGGCCCCGGAGGCCTGCCATAGGTCCACCGTATACCACGGCACATGAAGGGCGCGACTGGCATTGCCCGAGAACACATGCCATTGGACGGTCGACTGAATTGGAAGGCTCTTTACGGACGAGTCGAGAGTGTCTAAGTGCCTCGACAGCGTGCAAGAATTACGACGACCATGGAAGGTCACGCAATGCATATGTGCTGCAGGTGCTGCCGTTTGGAGGTGGGTCGGTTATGGTCTGGGGAGGCATCTCTTTATCGGGGCCCAAGGAGTTGTACATCTTCGATGGAGACATTCTTAAAGCCGTAAGGTATATCATAGACATCCTCGAACCATATGTCATGCCATATGCCCCCTACATCGGTTACTCTTTCGTCATAATACATGACAATGCAAAACCACACAAGGCCCAATGAGTAAACGACTACCTTAGGACGGTTCAAATTACGGCGTTGGAGTGGCCAGCATATAGTCCGGACCTCAACCCAATCGAACATTTGTGGGATATCCTGCAACGTCGGATTCGACAGCTGCAACACCCTCCACGGACTCTCCCGGACCTGCGACAGGCACTGCACGACGTATGGGATCAAACCACTGTCCAGGACATAGGATACAGGATCTTGCCAACTGTGTAAGTTCAAGGTAGTTGCCCGAATTTATCCACCACCATTCAAATGGATCTTCGTCAATATTGATAAGCTTTTCTTTGAGGTACTGGTTTGCAATGTTTCATGACTGCTTAAAGAGTTCTTCTTCTTCATCATCACTACTAGAAGTTAATATTGACTTCATTATTTCACTGATTTTGAATCATCTTTAAAAATTATGAATTTGACCTTTATACTTTCTTTTTTAAATATCTTCCCATTTGCATCATATGTTTACTTTAACTCTGCCAGTTACAAGCTGGGAACTCAAGAACTTTGCTTTGCACCTCGGATCGAGAAATGTTGCTACAGTAAATAAATCATCATTTCCATAAAACGAAAACGTTTGTTAATTTCTTTTAATATGATATCTTTCATTTCTCTTATTTCTTGAGTATCTTTGTCCGATAATGGAATTAATTTTTAAGAGTTGTTATGAGAGGAGTTACATCTGCTAATGAAGAAGAGTTTTTGCTGATTTTCAAGATAATTTCTTCGAAAGGTTTGAGTAATGTGATGAAACTGGATAAAAAGGCAATATCATAAGGTGTAAAAAGACTCGATTTTGGAGTTGGATGTAGCATACAAACAGAGAGATTCATTTAGTTCTTCCGTTCTTTCCATCATAAGCAAAGTGCTGCTCCAGCGAGTTTGAACGTCATGTATTACAGAAAGCTGTGGAACATTTATTCTATCCTGTATTTTCTTGAGCTATTCTTGGGCCATTGTTGAATGATCAAAATGTGCTACAATTGATCTGCATTTTGAGGTTAGTTCAGTAACGGATTTTTGAGATGTTATGCCATTCTTAATGGTAAGGTGCAGTTGATGACTTAAACAGTTTACGTCATTGACGCCAGAAAGATTCAGAGCTCTCTTTAAATTTGTACCAGTATCTCTCATGATGCAATGGACATCATCAATAGACAAATTCCATTTCTCCAGCAATCGATTAAATACTAAACTAAGATAGTTACCTGTGTGACGTTCTGAAAGCGGTTCTGCACACAACACGAAATTTTGTCGCTGAAAGTTGCTCTCAATGGAATGGCATATCAGAGATAACAAAGAAACTCTTGACTGAGTGTCTGATCATTCATCGGTAGTGAAAGAAAGCTTAGCCATTTTTTTTAAAGAGTTGATGACACTGAGAATTTGGGATTGAACGGAGTCATAAATTTTTTCTCTGTAATATTTTCTTAGAAGTAATCCCAAACTGCACTGGAGGTGGACGCCATTACTTTAAATGCACAGTACAACACAATTATAACTTAAGAAAGAAATCACTCGGTTGCCTTTATCAAATAAGGTTCACGACATACTGAAATTATGAATTGTGATTAGTGACTGAATTTAAGAAAGGGGGAAAGTGGGTAACGGAATCGAATAAGAAAAAGATGCCAGATACTAATTTTTCATTCAGGAATTGCAATATTTATATATATATATATAATATATATATATAATTAATATAATATATATTAATATATATATATATATAATATATATATATATATATATATATTATATATATATATATATATATATATATATATGGTCAGCATCCCGAAAGACACATGCATGTAACTAAAAAACTATAAAACAGCTACAAGGAAAATAAATATAATTTTATTAATCAGGAGACATTTTTACCCATGAAATAAAAAAATATAAAAAAATAACCGCTTTTTTAAAAATTTAAAATTGTGTAAAATGTTTTTAAGCTTTTAAAAATGAATAATTAAGAATTTTTTAAGAATACGAAGGAGCTCGAGTAATCCGAGTAGCGCGCAAACGTGCCAAATGTTGAACTTTTTTCTTTTTTAATTTAACTAATTACCCCACGGGTAAACAACAAAGGATGGACAGAGTCGGGGTTTCTCGGCTACCGGGGGACGATGGGGGGACTTCGTCACCCCTCTGTCCCTCCGTCGGCTCAACCATAAAAAGGAAATAAAAAGAAAAATAACATTTTCTCCATAGCAAATAAAACAAACACTATTTGGTACTCTTGCTCTCGTAATACTGCAGGAATGGAAGGTTGATGAGAGCGTACGCTTGCCAGACCTAAATTATACTAAATTTAAAGGTGTTATTAATAAATATTGGAATAAAATAAAGTTTTTTTTTTAAGTTTCATCGATGAAATTGCTTTGCTAAATAAAAAATGTTTTTGTTTTCCTGTAGCTGTTATAGTTTTAAACGTTACATGCACGTGGCTTTCGAGATGGACTATAATAATATATACTATATATTCATATATATATATATATATATATATATGATATATATATATATATATAATATATAGATATATATATATATATTATATTAGTATATATATTAATATATATTAATATATATAGTCAGTTTACCTGGGAAATAAATTAATCCTGCCTAACCCCATAATAATATATATATATTATATTATAATATATATATATATATATATATTATATATATATATATATATATATATATAAAATATATATATATATATATATATATATATGATATATACTTATATATATATATAATTATTATATATATATATATATATATATATGAGCGTAGGCAGGATTTCATTTAGGGGGGCAAAGATTGAGTGATATATATATATATATATATATATATATATATATGATATACTATCACACACTTCTTATATATATATATATATATATATCATAGTATATAGTATATATATATATATATATATATAATACTAGTATACTTATATATATATCTCTAGTATATCTAATATTTATATAATTCCCGCTATTATACCTGAATACCTATTATCTCACGAATATATTGTATGGGGTCTTTTACAAAAGGTTAAGCTTTGGCGGCTTGCCGAGTAAGATTATGTTAAAATCTTTCAATTTATCTCTGTAAGGCGTACCGCAATCCGTTGTGACTATTTTCTCATAATATGTGTTGGTCGCTGCATCATGGCTTGTACATATCCCAAATACTTAGAGAGCAAATTTGAAGACACATTAAGTAAAATTGAATTTAATTCAGCTTATGAGCGCAACAATATGCTATCGGAACAGACACTCGAGAAAGTTATCTATGCGAGGTAGAATAATGTCTAGAGAATTCCTAGCTCTTTATATAAATCAGCACAATAGCTAGTATATCGATCTAGTATTTATCGCAATAATGAATAACGAAAACACATTAAATACTTAAGAAAAATAATATACTAATACGTTAGTATTATAATTATACCTACATTATCTATAATCGAATATGATGGTACTTTTTATCAGTTTTCTACTATATAATACCCTTAAAAGACGTCGTCTGGCAAACAATATAAACTGAAGTTCTATACAATTTATATATCGGCAATATATAAGGGTAGGTGTAAGTCAAGTGCCTAACATAATATCGTCACATTGTAATTGACCCATCTGGTAAACCCAGCTGCTTGCTATCGCGTGCGGTTAATATGAATGTAACATCATAATAATAACTAATTGATATATATAAATAATCAATATATATATATATATTATAATATGTATGATATACTCATATATATATATAATCTATATTAATTTTACTATATATAATCATATAATATATATATTATATGATTATATATTATATAGTCATATTATACTATATACACAATATTATCATATGCTACTATATCTAAATATGTACTCTTGTATATAACATACATACCGCTAATATATTGCTATGAATATCACTATGCGAACTAGAGTAACTGATCTGAGATAATGAGTTCTAATAGGGAATCGGTATAAAGACGCTTAGTAGACTTTTAAGAAAAGTTATTTAGAAAGTTAATTTAGTTACTGTACGATATATGTAAAAGAAACTATTAAAATGTATGTATTTAAAAAAACCATATTAGCTATTGTGATTAATATATATGTAGACTTTGTATAGTTACTTTTTAACTGATTATCAATTATAATCTACTATAATATATACTTATCATACATTATATATATATATATTTGCCTTTTGATATATATATAATATTATATATATATTATTCATGTATTAATTTAAATGATATTTAATTATTAATAATAATATATAGTAATAATATATATAACTTATATATAAATATATTATAATATGTAATATTTATAATGATATATAATTATATAATGATATATATAATTATATATATATTATATATATATATATATGTATTTATATTATTTGTGTATCGTTACGAGGTGGACCTTCCCCCAGATAAGTATCAATAATATAAGAGGTTGTCGAGACTGAAAACAAAAGTTGAGAGTTAAGACTATCAGCTTTATTACGCATCTAGCTACTTCCCAAAATCATAACATTTTTGCTTCAGCAAAACGCTTAAATTGGTATATGAAAAATCGTTTCTATATAAGTAAGAATTCATTTTTTTTTGCATGTACAGTAAGATCTCAATCATCTTTCAATCGATATATATATATTGAGTAAATATTGAGATGATATATATATTATAATAGTATATTTACATATTTTTTAGTGATATTATATATAATAAGTATATTTTTTAGAGTATATATATTATAATTTCTATATGATATAATAGATATGCATCATATATCATCAGTAAGTTGTATATATATTAGATATTTATTTATAGATTATATATATAATTATATGATATATATATTATATTAAATATATCTGAGGAATTATATATATATATATATATATTATATTAGATAAATAGAGATTGATTGTCATTGATGTTGCTTCCATAAGGTACAAACCTATAAGCAAGAGTAGAGCTGTCATAAGATATGAAAATAGATTTAAACAGTAATGTGTTTCTTTGATTATCATATATTTTGATGGTCAAATAGATGATGAAATAAGGGACGAATATTTTATATATCAAAAAGCATTATGCTAATATTTATTCGTTGATGATCTATGAGTTATTTACTTAAAATCAGACCAAGAATGAGAGCATAAGCTATCTGAATTATTGAGTTGCTCAAGATCTTTTACGTAGACTGTAGATAAGATACTTGTTAACGAGTAGTATGGAATATATCATTGTAGTATGTAATTGATAATTTAAAAAACTGAGAGAAGTAATAGGAATGTAGCGTCTATAGATCCGAATGATGATGTTAGGTTCGTGCACCTGCTAAGTCCCAGGTGTAAGTGAGACCGGAGTCCGATAATCACACTGGTACATGATATCGAAGGTTGTAACCCTGGTGTGGTAAATTTATGATTTTGACTTATCTATTATTATTATTATTGAATAATCTATATTAAAATATATAAAGCTTTAATATTGTTTTGAAGGGCAGTACAATCCTCTGTTTAGCCCCACTATCATTCCTTGCAATTCAAAGAATATATATTAATATTAATACTATAGGTTTACTGGCCAAGTCGTGGTTAAATACGCTCATCATATTGGTACAAAATACTTAAAAAAAAACAAACATAATAATCCATGTACATAAAAACTATCGCCGCAGAAATTATATCATTTATATTAATTATGCGTTAAATAAAGATGCGTCTTTCTACAACTGCTTACGTACAATCATGCAGAATTTATATAGAGCTGAAATAAATTAGCTGTGATTCTAAGTACATCTGGCTATTAGTTATATTGCGGTATTTGATGATCCGACGGAGGGACAGACTATAGGAGTGTGAAGGGTAGCAAAAAAACGATCTGATCACCTCAATTTCATTTGACTCTTCCCGGTAGGTTCAATGATTAATTAACATCCTCGGAGCATCTGAAATATGTCCAGTCGCATTGTAACTTAAGTTGTTTACCTACACCTGCGAATGGCATATGAACATTAGTCTAGTTACATCAAACACTTTTGGATTGCACTTTTACGAATTCCTAAGATCAGTTCCTGAACATGCAAGCGTCTTGTATAAAGAAGCTCAGCCTGCATACACTGAGCGAATATTTCGAGTAGTCCTACGAAATAATGTCATACATGAGCTACGGATATTACTCATTACTAATGCCTACAGTATTTTGATGATAAATGTTAGCTATTACAAGTTTTCTCACAAAAACATTATTTAACAATTTATAAATATTTATATAAAAAGTCACTGATTATTATTATTTTATATATATTATTTCCTAAGGATTATTCATATATGACAACTCAGAAAATGGTGGTGATAGTTATAATTAAAAAAGAGTTCTCGACGGATTGATACAGTAAAGGTAGTGGGTACGTTTTACACTTAAAATTATCCTGTCTTAGACGGTGTTGTGAGTGGCGGTGAGTGAAACTTTCCCATTAGAAATCTCCAGTTGGCAGATCGTTCAGCAACTGCTTCGGGATGCTGACCAATATCACAACACAACGCAATTAGAGACGTAGTGGAGTGTCGAAACCCTCCGGAGTGATCGAGGTGGGAACAATAATGAGTCTACTCCTGTGTGGTCCCCGTGAAGGCCGAGATATGCACCCGCTCGCTCATCGTGTGGTACTACCGCTTGGAGTTCATATATGTTTGAGTTTTATATTATATAGCTAATGAATACTCAGTATTTTGTTTGATTTCTAATAATAAGTATTATTGGGTTACTGTTTAATTTTACTTAGCTAATTTTAGTATAAGTTATAATAGTTATGTTTTATCTTCTATTATATATTTGTTATATTGATTTTTTATTTTTTGTATATTTTTTATTTATTTTTTTTTATTATATTTAATTTCGTTTATAGCCGGATAATTTATATATTTTTTAGCAAAATTTGTTAAAGTGTGATAATTTAATTTCCTTGTATTTCTTTTTCTATTTTTTTTCCTGAGTAGCTTGTGCTAATATTTCAGAATTTCATTGTAAGGTGCGCACCAATGAAACATTATTTATAAGTATGTCTGTGACTTAATTGGTATAAAGGCAATCCGGCGTAGTGATTAGGCAGTCAATACTTATTTTTATATATTGATCGGTTAAATGTTGTACTGTACAATGTCATTGATTGTCAGATATGTATATAATGGTTCTGTCTACGCTCCGTTTTTGCAAGTTGAGATTACCTAAATCTATAAGAAGGTGATATTTTAAGCAAGTTATTCAATAGGTATCTATGGCATAAATTGCTTTAGGCTCCACCACGCCGTTACATAGTCACAGTATTTATTTTACTGTTAACTAAAAATTACACTCAAAAAACACTTAAATATAAATCTCCCAAAATATTCTAAGTATACGAAACAAATATTCGTTTCTTCTCATAAACAAATTTTCTCGGTAGAGCTATTTTATTTAATATATAATTAAGTCGTCGAGCACAATAAGAAATCTCAAGTATACGACAAAATTAATTTTCCTTCCGTTAAACAATCCATGTTCCGCAATCAGGATTAACATTATATTTCATATATTTTCTCAGTGTGCTATCTGAAACTTTTATTAATGAAACAAAATTCTGCAATATAGCTTTCTTTCACATATCAGATGATTAACTCAGACCTCGTATATCAATGAGTTTTCTTGTTATCTCTGATATCCCACTTCATTGAGAAGCAACCTTCAGCGACAAATATATCGTAGTTATAGTAGTGCAGAACCTAGTATTACAGATACGTCTACACAGGTATATTAATATATAATATTCATTATAGTTTAGTATTTAATCGATATGCACTGGATGAATGTGAAGTAACTTATGTACTATATAGTATACGATGGTATACAAAACAATAAATTTATTCTTATAGATTAGTATTTATATTTTTTATCCTTTCTATTAAATGAGACGAACTCTAGAACTCGTAGCAAATGGATATGAATATATGCTAGTCCATGACGCCATACAATAGCGAGCTCTCTTGAATTTTAATGTTACTAATATATACAATACTTGCATTCTTCTTAAATCTATTAAAAATGCGTCTGTTAACAGTGACAAATGAGCGGAAGAACAATTACACGATAGACTTTTTTAATGTCTACATATACTAGGGTTAGTCTGAACTTTATCATATTATAGAAATCAAATGTCGTAACTATAAAAGTCAATGCGCGTTAATGGTTCTTTCCTCTTTGATTGTAAATATCAACATTCAACAATAAGTGTCGAAGCATGGATCAATATGACATGATGTCTAAGTTAGTCATAAGGGCTTACTAGGTCATATTAGTAATAGATCCGAGTACTATAACATAATTAGATTAGGGCTCATTCAATCTAATTATGATTTTGAGCTGGGGACTGTGTAAGTTAACTGTGTGATTGATATAACAGGTTTATATATTGAATAATTATAGTTCTCATCATGCTTTATCTATGTATAATACATGACTGATTACATTAATCTCGCTAGTAGAGCAGTCATACTTGAGTACTATGATGGAAAGAACGGAAGAACTGATAATATATACTATATACTGCTGTTTGTTATGATAAGAGCATACTATGGCTCCAACATGACACAATATATATGTTCGACATGGTAATGCAATGTAATGTTATCGACCGCTCTTATGCATATTGCGCCGTGTCATTACTGGATAAATTGTACTACAGTAAGTACTAATGCATCTATTTAAGGTGGTTGGGGTTGTGGTGCACAACAAACTTTCATTGCATTATTATAAAGTTAGTTTCTGCACTACCAATTAATGACTGCGCAAAACACATTCGCACACTAAGAGATATAAAAGCTCAAGTCGCGCCCCATGGAGCCGTTTATCGTTAATCACTCGTGTTCATATCATATAAGTCGAGTTATGGCACGACTGTCCAAGTACGGCGTCGAAAATATCATCTAATCGGAAAAATGATGATAAAAATTAATACAAAATAGTGTAGGCAGAGCATGGAATATCGCGATCAATAGTGACATGAGTATAGATGAAGAGTCGAAAGTGGCGTAGGGATCATGGTTTCTTGTAATGCAATAGTCAGGCACTCCACAACACCAGGACGGTGTCGTAACATGATAATCAAATTGATTAAATTATGAATAAAATCCCCTAATGAAAATGTAATATAATAATATATACGTGTAATAGCATTAGTAACATGATCGGGTCACATAAGAATAGAGTAAACATACACACAATATACGTATATATAGTATAATATGATGTTAGGTAACAGGAAAAACGATGTTTAAAATAATTTTTCTTAAAATAAGAATATATAAAAATAAAAAAATAAGGTAAGTATCTCATACTATATGGAGTTTAAAAGAGAGAGGAACTTAGTATAAGCAAACGTAAGTGATTGTCGAATATTAATGATATCAATAATAGTATGAATCTTTATTTACGTACGTATAGCAGTAAGTCATATAGTACCTATCTGACATATATCCAGAGGGTATAAGGCAAGAGCCATATGATATTATAGAATTCACTATATATATATTACTAATAATATATATATATATATATAATATATATATATATGAGTGTATATAGTAATAATTCTATACAGAGATAATGACTTCGTACAATCTAGGATTCATGTATCGAATAGTACCCTAATAGATCATAATAATAATAATTTATTAATATTTACAAATACGATAGATTCAATATTCATTTTATTTATTAAATTCTAATATTAATAGTAAATTATGCACAAATTCAAAATAATAATAATAATACATGACCTATATTTTATATATAGTTTTTTAAGACCATTTGTATATTATTATATTAATTATAATATATACACTATATTGATGCAACTTGATAGAAGTATAAATATTTTTATTTTATTCTTATTATTACTATGATATTATTAATTAATGTTCTTAATTTATTATTAATTGATTAATTATTTAATATATTAATAGTAATATATCTATATAGGTTATTATTATTCATCTTTTTATTATTATTATAGAAAATATCTGATATATCTGATAAAATCATTGAGTAATAACATAGATTAAAGTTCAAGGTGAGTCTCTAACTAATCTGAAGTAGAGCGAAATCGAATGAGCAATTGAGTAAGATTAAACTTGGTTGCCATTATAATTGTTCTTATGTGCGATGAAATTTCATTGCATACTAAAATGGTTTTTTTCATGGAGCGTCTCAAAGCACGAACTATATCAAAAATATTAAGATTCTTGAGATACATGATAGACAGTATTTGAACTGCTCGGTGGACTGGCAAAGTAGAAGTACGCAATAAGTGATTAAGACATACCTTGACACTTGGAGTGCACTAGTTGACAGACTCAGTATGTAATGAGCGATGCGTAAATGCCTATGGTCCTTGCTGACATATGCGATATTGATTCAATTTGGGCTTAAGGTGTCAGACGGTGCAAGTGTCGATGTGGACCGGCTGGTGCGGTGCGTTGATGGCTGTGAAGAGAAGTCCGTGAGGGCTGTTGTCATACTAGGTACCTCGGTCCACATGATTGCTACAGTTCGCTGTAACGAAAATCACAGACTCCACGTTATAGCAAGAGTATCGTCGAGCATCAACGAGTGGAGACTTCGATGGTTGCCTAAGAGGTTATGCCGGACTGAAGTAATAAATACTGGCCACATACTAACAGCTAAAAGCGTCGTAATATATGAACCGATGGCCTTAAAAGGTCAATCGGAATTACGTAATTACTCAATAAGATTAAGATATCCTAAATAGTGATGGAGATTTTGGCTAATATGTCATGGTTAATCGTAATTATATGACGATCGGCTCTCAGTAGGCGGTCGTTATTAGTCTACCGATCGTACGGCGTAAGGTCATAATAGGTATTATGTAAACTATATTGCAAAGATATACAGTATAGAATTTGTCATATTCGATGTTCAATACGAGCATGTAACTCAAGTGTAATCTTTTATTCAAACTTAAGTAGATGATAGCATCATTAGTTGAGACCTATCTTATTAGATTTTAAAGATTATATAATCAATGAATAGAATTAGGGCAACATATCTTACCAGGTACAATTCGGTCCTTCTTAAGTGAGTATCTAAAATCTTCCGCGCTCCTGCTTAATCTTACGTTCCCATGAAGGATAGAGGAAAAGGTGGTTAAATCCTTACAGTGTTAGATTCTACTACGGTAAGAGAAGGCGTGACATTTCAATGAGTGAGAGAGGAACCGGATATCTCGAAAGAGAGATTTGTAACGGACATAGCATCATGTGACAATAAATGCTTGCAAGTTCCAAACCAACAAAAAAACACCTTTGATAATGAGAAAAAAATTGGTTGCACGAAAATAACAATATCGTTAGCCTAAATCTACATATATAATACAATTGCGGAATCAGTATAAGACTCATAAAAGTGTATTACACCCTATTAATAATGATTTGTAACTATTGTAGTCTCATTCTATGAACCTTCATGAACGGCACCAGCTCATAAGACGACTGATGTCAGACAACGGTAGGCGTTAGGTAACAGTTCAGCACTCAATGATACAGGATATGCGATGCAATTGAGATATCCATCAGGATCCTATAGTGCCAGTTGCGACTAAGTGAGTAGAGGCTCTGGCGTTATACAGCAGTCAGCAAGCTACTCGAGCGATGATCTAGCTAAGAATTTTAGAGGCTGCTCTACATGCCCAATCGATAAGCCAACTCATGTCCGATGAGATATGGCTAGTAGCTGTGCCATGTGCTACCCTGACTGAGAAACGATAGGCTCACTGTCAATGTCAGATCGCATACATTGTTTGGTTAATGTGAAACTTTCTGAATTTAAATACCAATGGACAGTATAGTTAGGTAAGTCTCTCTCTTAAGTGCCGGTTGTTCAAGTTGTTTGTGGAATAGGGCAGTGTGCTGGCTTACAACGACGACGTAAGAATCTGCGAGTTGCGTTGCGTCCTATTCTGGTCAACTTATGCGCAAAGATGATCGTTTAATTATATCATCGTTGCTCACGGTGCAAACGACGTGCACACATGTAAGGCAATGGTACTGCCAGGTAGGCTCATGATTACTGTGATTATGTTGAATGTGTGATTTCAGCTACAGTGCTGCTCGATTATGTCCTCGAAAACAATGTTAAACAGGGCGGGTGTGAGTTACTGTGGGATTACGAACAATGTATATACAATAGGCCGGCAATGACTTTACGGCGAATCGTGTATAAGTAAGTGAAAGAATAGTGATATATTTTAGTCTTTTTTTGGGCTCGGTTGTTTGAAATGATAGTATTCGATTCACATAGAATATCTTTATGGGCTTTAATGACTGAATTTAGTTGCTTTCTCATCGTTTTATAAATCTCATAGCATAAGTGACGTTATCATTATAGTGATGGAAAATCATCATATGTACATGTCTACACTACTAGATACTCTGCTACTCGCTCTTCACGACTATTTGTCTATTGCTTATTGTATTTGTCGTTTCATGTCCAAATGGATCCCAATACTTAGAGTAAATGTGCGCTGCAGGTCCGTTCCACATGCGAACACTAATATGCTAGACTTGTATCCAAATCGGTTTGTAACAAAAGTACTACTGTTCATATGAGAAGAGCGTCGTTCGTTTCATGCCACGCAAATTGCGAGTGCAGCTGAATGACATTCTGTGGCTGACGACGCTATGTCGGTCATGTGAGTCGAGAGCTGTAAGCACAAATGACAAAAACACGAGTGGTAGCGGTGAGTCAACTCAACATCGGTGTCTCCATGAAATGGCTTCAGAAACGCTCCACGATAGCTATAGTGCCCAGATCAGTACAGTACGTATGCGTACCCCAGGATGCCACATCGTCAGAGAATATTAGAGTAAGTCCATCGTCAATACGTGATGATATCGATAGTTCGTACTTGTAATATTTGACTGACATGTCTAGGTCCAAGGTATAACTAAAATAATAATAGTTGAACCGTAATGTAGTAATTGATAAGGTAAGGATACATAGACTAGTAACAAGTACTCAGCAGAATAAGTGTTATTACTGAGATAGTAGTATATTATATATATATATATATATATATATATATATATCACCTAAAAAAATCCTCTATCATGATGAGAATGAAGAGAGATGAGAGAGAGAAGAGATATACTGATAGTTTGTCGCTAGTTACGAGCAAGTGTAGAGAGAATAGTAGAAGATATTTCGTAAAGGACGCCAATACGCGAATCACGAAGTTACTCATGCAACTTGAACCTGTGTGTCGCCTGCCTGTAGATACTAACCTGAGCGCTGATATGTTGAGTGAATGTTCTGATGCGATGCTGGTCCTTATATTGACAGACAAATACTCATCTCGAGAACGCATGGCTCTTAAAAGTCCTATCAGTAGTTAATGTGTTTTTTGGCACATAATGATAGTGTGCGGTTAAAAATCATTGACCCCCATAACAAAATTTCAAGTAAATAAATAAACAAGCAGAATCTTAGTAACAGTATTATTATCGGCTCATAATACTAATGATATATTGACTCACTATTAGAAATAGTAATACTATATATAATATTAATATTATATATTGTAGTATCTATATATATATATATATATATATGATTATATCATATATTATTTATATACTTAGTAGTTTGCGGATATGTTCAGAATCATATGTGATGAGTATGGGTAGTCTATATATATAGTCAAATCCAAAAATTCTATAAAGCAGCAGTATTCGATTAACTAGCTTCTAGTAGAGCGTGTATGCGATTTTAATTTCTAATTAGTTATAATATGACCGTTGAAATCAATGCCAACTAAGCCAAAATCGAAAACACTCAATGTGTTATGATCTTTAACTGAGATACTTGCGAGCTCTGCATGATATACTAAATCTTTATACTGCCTGTTGTAAAATGGTCTGTATGGACAGTCTATTGAGTAGGGAAACACACTACCCACGCTATGCTACGATATCAATAGCTGCTATTGACTGAGTCAGCTTTACACGGCAGTTCACAGCCAGTTAGTTACTCAGTATAGATGGATTAACGAATACATACTACGTAGAGCGCTCATTAATGTTATAATTAATTGCACAGAAGTGCATATTAATAAAGCACTGACTAATCAAGGCGAACAAAAGCCTAGATTATAGGGTTTTATGAGTAAATTCATAGCAATACTTCATAATAACTTTTCAGTAGTATCAAAAAATCTGTTATTATAACTATAGCATGATAGAGAAAATTAAAAAATAAAAAACAATTGATTATATTAATGGATTATAAGATTTAATGAACATAATGATCTCATATAAAGTTACGAATCAATTATTTGGTTGCGTAAACTCAAAGAGAAATAAATATATCTTGAATGTGATGAGACATGGCTTCGTAAAAACTATGGAAGGTACAGAATGCTCGATCTAAGTTAAGCGGAGTGGTAAAGATTATATTCGACTCTTAGAATAGTTTTGAAAAGACACTGAAATAAAGCAATATAGACTAAACTCTTACACATAGATTAACTGCTTATATATAAATGGGACCCCTCTCGTGACATTTAACAAACGGAGTGATTAGCCACCCAGGGCAAAGAGTAATTATTGTTGTCATTACTGATATAAGATATGTTGGTTACGAAGTGAGTAAGCAGTGAATACATCTAGCTGTCAAAGTTTATGTTATACCATATCTATTATTAGGTCTAATCTATTTTAATAGAATAGTCCAACTGTAGCTTTCTTGAAGACCCACATGATTATTAAAAATATTCGAAATTAATAGAGATAGCAATAAGTTAGCCATCTAGTATGGTGTTAAGCTGCCCTCAACAAATGAACTAGTTTGATTATAGCTTAGTTATGAAATGAAATCGGTAAGGCTATAAAATGTGCGTAGCATATAGTAGAATAGCAGTAGTATACTACTCTACCTAGTCTGATATCATTTACATATAGTGTACAACTAGTCAGCATTCATTGAGGTGTGGCATAGTGACTTGTGCGTAACAACCGGCCGAGTAGCGCAAAATGTTAAAGTTCGAATTTTTCCAGTATAGTGACTCTGATATAGAACAAATCTCTAATGACCTACATAGAGCTTATGTCCTAGAGTGAGTCGTTAAATGTCGAGTCATAGTAGAAAAGGCCGTTACATCATGGATGTATCAGGTGGACTTTACTACACTGTTATACAAGTTCACACACTAGTGGCTTGTGACCTGAACACACGAGAACAGATCACTCAAATCAGCTCAGTGTAGATATTTCTAGAGATTAAGCAAGGCTGAGACTAAATTAGGATCTGTGATACCAGAGAGCATCACAGACCCAAATCGTTAAGTGATAACGGTCTTAATATGACGTCTATGTCGCTGGAAAAAGTGGCAATCTTTCAAGTCAAAATAGTAGCCTAAGTAGTAGGAAGATAGTAGAAACCAAGCTTGACTTAAAGCGAGCTGACATATTAGATAGTGGCTTATAGGCTGCAGTGCGGTAATGCAAATGACTATGAGACATGGACTCTAAGCACACACGCACTTCTATTACAGTGACTAACGATCTCTACTTTGACTTAAAACAAGCAAAGTAGGAAGATGAGCTGTAGCCTGACAGGTTAAACCAGTTGGTCATAAGAGATTAGAGGAGAGCTTACATAATCATAACTAAGTACTTTCACAGACGATAAAATCGAGTAATTTCGTAATGAGGCAACATGAAAAGAAAAATTCGGCAATCGGATCCTTACTAAGTCATGTGCTGATCTTTAAAGAACACGCTTCACCTTAGAAGTATAAGAAGATGTTTAGGCTGACATATTTGGTTCACAATAGAGTGTAGCTATCGGCAAGTTCAGAAATCTTCCTCAGAACTGAAGATCTGATGAGTAAAGAGAGGCGTAGGAGAATGTCTCACTATATGATCTTTAGTTGCCCGGTTAAATATTGATTATACATCAGATCTCTTGGTCAACTAGTTACATATCATTGTCACACTACGATAGAGTGTAGAAGTTGAAAGATGGCTCATCTTTTGACTGTTCAATGTCGAGAGATCGCGTCTCTTCTGCTAGTAATTTGATCTTGGACTAACTAATGAGGCTATCCAATGTATTTAGTTTTACTCGGATAGTCAAGATACTATGACATACCGTAATGTGTACCTAGCTTGACTGTGCAATTACTGTACCATTAAACGATGTTAAATAAGGTTAGCACCGCTACAGCGAAGGTCTCATGATTGCTAAGGAGTATTGCCTGACATTAAACTGTGTTGACGTACTACGACAAACTTTGCCTCCGGCAAATCTTTTTTCACGAATACGTGTCAATTTTTATAATTGGTATGTAGAACCAGCGGCTGCGCTAAAAGGGCGGCTAGCTTTTTAGCATAAGCATTATACTCTATAGGTGCCGTCTCCGAAGCAGGATCAACTAATCCACTCGGTATTGATATATTCTGGCCAAACATCAATTGTGCGGGACTGATACCATTCTTTGTT
>JABUQX010037726.1:0-2500 GCA_015478945.1 Trachelipus rathkii
GATGAAGTCCAATTGAATGCACTGCTCTCTTCGAGAGAGAATACATCATGTGTACAAGCTTATTTTCGTTTTCCAAACCCAATACCGTACTGCCCCTAAAACCAATTCTCAGGAGGTGCTCAGAATCCCTAATTACTGCCATTTTGCGAACACAGTTCATTAATTCACCTGTAATTTCCTTAACATCCTTTACAAAAGGTGCTGCCGTTTCCATAACAGAGATTGCACACCTTGGTTATTCACCACTTGTTCCACCATTTGCTTTGCTCTGACCTCTCTCCAAATCTAGCTACTCTGCTGCCTTGTTAAAGCATCATTCCTGTCTCATCCACAGTTCATGATGATTTACTCCATATTTATTGATGGCTCTTAAAACTTGGTGAAAACAGTGTTGGCCGCTCTGCTTCTTTCTGATCGCAACCTTCCTCATAACTCCGCCCCTCATGCTTCAATTTTACACAGCAAAATAAATGACATGAGATTGCGCTTTCTCGAATTCTAATCTTAAACCAGATCAATCTACGTTCATCTATTCCAAGATTCGCCTCACGCGCTATCATAGCGCTAAAAACCCCTTTATCTAAAAAACACAATGTATTGCTGTGGCAGCAATTTCTTCGGCTGCTCCATTCCCGTAAGAGACAAATTATTTTATGTTGGACCCCCTCTCACGAAGTAACTGGCAATGAAATAGCTGACAGAAAATGCCATAAATTTGGCCACCTCCTCATTTCGGAGCTGGTTCCAGGTACCTCCCTGGATGCATTCGACAATGCTACCTCCCATCAACCGATTACTTACCTGCTCTCGCGAAAGGTTTTCGATCTTATGCAAGACCGTTTGATGCGAATTGATCAGAGATGGGAGCGAAACTTAGATAAATATAAAGCGATCATCGGGGAGTGGGTCTTCCTCCCATCGACGAAAACGTTTACACGAGTGATACCTGCACGTCTCCGTATTGGCCACCCCAAATATCACTCACAGTCACTATATTTTACGGAACCCCCCTCTTTGCAATTTTTGTCGAAGTCATACCCCGCATTCTGTTCGCCATATCTTCATTGTTGGTTCTCAGCGGACTGCTCACTCGCCGCCGTCATTTTTCTACTTTACGATCCATATAATCCTTCCAAAAGATTAATCCCATATCTTATTCCGAAATCTTCCCTGCTTTAGTAGTATACTCTATTTCTTGTTTCTACAAGAAGTGAAGATTCATAATATTTGATTTGTTACGTAATACTAGGACTTTATATGCCAGGAGATATTTGTTTTATTTTTTGTTAAATATTTTTTAATTGACTGAATACATTTCTTTTTATCAAGATCTTCTTTAGACCTGTTGAAATATGTGTGTGGCAGGTCCCGCCCATGGTGTTGATTTTTTTTTTCAGCCAGTGTGGCAGCTTTGGGCGAGCCATGGTGGTCCCTGACACTGATCTCAAAAAAAAAAAAAAAAAAATATATATATATAATATATATATATATATATTATATATATATATATATATTATATATATATATATATATATTATAATATCAAATTTTAAAGGAAGTTAAATAAAAAATAATTAAAATAATTATATATATAATATATAATATATATATATATATGATATATATATATTAACTATACTATTATATATATATATATATATATAGTAACAGGTAGAAATTAATTAAAGGTTCATACATAAGGAAGAAAAGAAGAGGTAAATAACAGTTTGGGAAGGATGATGAATGGACTTACAAGGAAATAGGAGCTTCTTCTGGAGAGCGCGAAAATAGGAATGAGAATAAAAGGGAACCTGTTTAGAATAATAATGAATAGGATGGTGCTTTTGTAACATGATCGAAATGGATTGTAGGTGAGTGTGGAAGACACTTTCGAAAATCTGTATAAATATTACAGAATGAAGATTGGATATGAATGTGTGGTGGGTTGATGTGTCAAGAAGAATAAGGGTATTTTGGGGATTGAGGTCATCAACAGGAGAATGATTTTGGGGATGAGGAGAATTGAAGAAAGGTAAATTCTGCAGGTATATGAATTACTGGTGATAATGCTCAAGAACCGGAGGCGAGATGGGTGATTGATTGGATTTGGATATTGTGTAATTAAAGAAGTTTATGGAGGTATAGTTCCGAAGGATCGGAGGAGAGCAGTAATAGTATCCGTATATAAGGGTAAGGGGATAATGAGAAATGTATTAATTTTAGGGGAATTATTATTGAGTGTTTGTAGGTGTAGTAATCTTTGCTGGTATTTTAGTCGATTAAGAGTGCGTTGAGTGACTGAGCGACTGATTGTTGAAGAACAAGGTGCTTAAGGAGTGGTAGAGGAGTGTGATCAAATTCTTTACATTGAAACAAATAAATTAGAAATGAGGGAGAAGAAGAATAAAGTGTATTTAGGTTTATGGATTTGCAACAGGCCGTATGATGAATAATAGGAAGCTCTATGGCAGGGAATGGATGGTACAGTGTTGGTGTAGGG
>JABUQX010037726.1:10000-15000 GCA_015478945.1 Trachelipus rathkii
TTATGATCTATACCCTGGTGTGTTCCAGTTATCTTTTTCATAATTATATACTTTGACCTATTTATATAACTTAACAAACCCAAACAGTTGATAAATTTATTTTTTGCAACCAAAGAGAGAGTGGAATGATAGAGGGAGAAGTGGATTATAATCTACTACCCATTCTGTTGTTCTGCTCTCCTTAACATAGACTTAAAATAAATTGACGCCCGAACAAGGACCGTGTTTGGTCTCTGTTCGCTTGCATTGCACTGAAGTTGTGACTTGTGCCACACTGAAACATTTTGTCATTAGGCTCAACAGTCTTGAGTATCTAGTGATCCTTTATATTTCGCTGTAAGAACCTTAGGATAGTTATTGTTAGAGAGTCTTTACTTTGTTGTCTGAAAAAAATAAGAAATAAAAATTCCGATAATGTTTGACACTGATAAATCTGGAAAAGTACAACCAAAGGTCTTAGTAAGGTTTTCTGATAAACAAAATTCAGATGAAATTTGTAAATATTGATTGATTAGACAGTACAGAACAGTTCGAAAATTATAGCTTCTGATTCCTGTAAACCTTCCAAGCAAGTCTTGAACTCCACTACTTTTTCGTTTAAATAAAAAAATTATTGCAATTCAAGATACTACATTACAGTTGAAGTCCCCATTCAATATAGGAATACAGTTGATGTTCAGTTCTTCCCTTCACTGGTTCATGAACAACAGAAGAATCTCCAAAGAAGATATAAGTATATCCATTTAGTTTTGCATCCTACACTATAAGGCAGAATGAACACAACTCTTGCTCCATCTTTTTTAGAGAGTAACTTAGAGTTGTGAATATCAGAGTTTAAAACTTAGGATTTCTATTCCTAACAAACAATTTATCTGTTTTTGTTTTTATTTCGCTTGGGTTGTGGTAATTTGGTTATTTAGTTTTTTCTTTTGTTTGTCTCATATTTTTTTCCTATCCTTTAGGTTCAGGGGTAGAAGAATGAACGTCCAGCAAAACAGAATGCAGTGTGTTTTTTTTTTTTATGGGTGTGAAGGGGGGGAAATATTTTTTAATTTGATTTTAAATGCAGAAGGGATGTAAATCGAATAAATTAATTTATGATGAAAATGTTTTTCAGTAAAAAAAAAAAAAAAAAAGAAAAACTGTAGACCGTTTTTTTTTAGATTAAGAGGAATGTGAGCAGGAGTAAATATTAACGATGCTACACAGTCCTTACATTCTATGTTTGAGAGGTAAAAACATATATATATATATATTATTTATTATTTTATTGTTATATTGTTATTTTTCTTTATGTTATTATTATTATTATTATTATTATATTATTATTATTATTATTATTATTATTATTATTATTATTAAATTTTTTTTTTAAGTATTTTTTTTTCTGAATGATTTATATACGAATGTTTTTAGTTTTGTAGTTTGATTGTCTTATCCGAGTTCTCAAGGGATGATATTGTGACTGCTGGTGAATTTGATTGAATCGGTTGAAAAGGGAAGATTTTAGGGTATGAGTATACATGTGGTTATTATTATTATTATTATTATTATTATTATTATTATTATATTATTATTATATTATTATTATTATAATTATTAAGTTTTGTTTCCAGTTTTGGTCTGACAGTTCGCTACTTGCGGAGAAAATTTTAAAGAAGGAAACCAAAAAGCTGGAGACACTCCAGGTGATAGTAATTTCCTTATTTCATATTGTTTTATTTTTGAAATGATTTAGCTAATTTTAGTTTGAATTCATGGATTGGTTTGATTTTTTTTTTATTTGTTGTTTATTTTTCATTATGTATAATGGTTAAGATTGTTTTTTTTTTGTTTTTTAGCTTTTTTTTGTTTTGTGAGAGTTCTTCCTCGAATATTTAAGACTGAACGCAGTGAAGGAAACCTATAGATTATTATAGAAGATATAGAAAGAAATTAGAAAAAAAAGCAGAAAAGGCCTGAAAGTACTGTAAAAAAAAAAAAAAAAAAAAAAAAAAGAAAGAAAAAAAAAAAGATTTTGACATGTAAACGAGTAAAAATTTGAAATAAATAAGCGAAAAAAAAAAATGGAACACTAGACAGGGCAAGAAAAGCAAAGTGTAAAAATTAAAATACAAAACGGACTATTCATAAAAACCATTTTTGAAATATTCAATAAACCTATGAAAAAATTTAGGATTAAGGAAGTTTAGTATTTAAGGAATTTTAATATTAGAGATATCATATAGAATTATCAAACTCCTGTTTCCCAGTATGGAAATTCCAATTTAACAAATTTACCTTATAATCAACTTTCTGTTTCCCAGTATGGAGCAACCATTTCAGAAAATTTCACAATATATTATAATCAAATTCCGAGTTCCCAGTATGGAGCTCCAGTTTTTAATAATTATGATGATCAAACATTGAATCCTTCAGGTAGTTTGGATACACCGAGTTGTCAGTGTCAACAAAGAGTCTTCCCTTGATCCTCGTTTAATGGTCCTCCATCGTACTACTACACAATGGGTTATGGACCAGGTAAGCTGGAAAGGGTTGACTGAACAACAACAGGAAATGGCAATCAAGCAATGGATTAGGATTATAAGAGACGAGAAATTAACCACCAAAGGTCTTGCTTCTTTTTCCAAGACTTCTATGATATAAGATTGTATATGTTTTAGATCTTAAATAGCATTATATATATTAAAAATTCTTAGTGCTAAAAGAAAATTGACTTGTATTTATATATTTATATTCTATATTAATTGTTAAATTTGTAAATATTGATTGATTAGACAGTACGGAGCAGTTCAAAAATTATAGCTCCTGATTCCTGTAAACCTTCCAAGCAAGTCTTGAACTCCGCTACTTTTTCATTTAAATAAAAAAATTATCGGAAAGTTAAGTGGGGGAGCTTGAAGCTTGTTGGGGAGGGATATAACGGTGATCTTTTTTCATAACTGTTTTATCATTCTAATAATGAGAAAATAAGAACTATAAGGATTATTTAATGGTGTTAAAACTGATGTGAGTGATTGTAGGGGAAAGTTCACAAATTATTGTGAATAATAAATTCCATGAGTTGATGTATAAATACATTTACTCTGTTATTCAAATTTATTAAAAACCTTTGTTTATACTATGGCTGTATTTATGGAAATTAATTAACTTCTTGATAAATATTAATTATGTTTCATGTTTTTCAGTTGATTATTCTGAATGAGATAATAATGAGAATGATTTATGTTGTTTAAATTTATTATAGTACTGATATCTCTAAATATTTAATCACAATTTATAAGGATTATCGGAATTCGTGGTGATATCTTCATAGATATAAAAACATCAGGTTAGTGTGTTAGCTTTAGAAAATATTAAGAATTAAATAAAACAAATAAATAAAGAATTATGTAATTATAAATTAGTTATATGTACAAATAATATAAAAGTATAACGTTGTTGCTTACTTAAAGCTCTGGACAATCTTTTATCAATCTTTTTGAAAACATACCCCTCACGGTTGACTATTAATCTGTACAGGGTAAGAGTTTAGTAAATAAAATAGGATAAAAGTAACTTAAATCACAAAATATAAAACTCCTGAAATAAATAAAATATGAAATAATTAATATAATTAAAAGACAGTAAATCAAATTATTATATTTCATAATGTTCCATTTCATGGCTTGAGTTCCTAGCTTGAAGTTTAGATTTGAATTCCTAATTTGGGATTTATATCTTCATTTCCTCGACTTCAATTTTATGACTTGAGTTCTTATTTTGAGTTCATGACTTGATCACATAGCTTGATTTCATAGCTGGAATTATAAACATTCATCAACTTCAACCTTCTGGAGAAATAAAGATAAAAACTATTTAATTAAACCAGAAATAATTATCAATCTAAAGATAAGTATCATAAAGAATTTGTAGTTTCATAAAGTACCTCAGTAAAGCAGTTCATTTAATATTAATTAAATCTAGTTAAATTTTAATGTTGGAACATGTTCCAAAACCGTACTGTATAAATGTATAAATTATAATCATTGGAAAAGTCTTCCAAGTTAATAGTAGAGTAAAGTGTTAAATATTGGATACCATAGGGTCCCAGTTTGGATCCTCCTTATCCAAGGGTTGTATATAGGAGTCATATCCGGTAGTTAATAAAAGGTTATTTTAACATCTTTAATTTCACCTCCCCTAAACAATTTAACTTCTTAATTTATCCCTTGATACACGCCACAACTACATGTGCGGTGCATACGGACAGAGCTATCGGGGTTCTTGGATGTATAGAACCGCCATTGTAAAATGCACTTACTGCTCTTCATGATTTTATGGATAGAAGACTAACACAACGAACTGCGTGAAACCAGTTAGGATCTTTACCCAGGTGTGTTCATTATCTTTTTCATAATTATATATTTTTCGCACCTATTTATATAACTTACAAACCCCAACGGTTGATAAATTTATTTTTTGTAACCAAAGAGAGAGTGAAATGATAGAGGGAGAAGTTGACTATAATCTACTACCCATTCGTTGTCTGCTCTCATTACCATATATATAATATATATACTATAATATATATAATATTTATTTAATATTTATATATTATATATAATATATATATATATATATATATATATATATAATATATACTATTATATATATATATTATATATAATATAATATATATATATATATATTAATATATATATATATATATATTAATATATATATATATATATATATATATATATATATTATATATATATATATATTAGGGATGTGCCAAAGTATTGGTATTGGTATTGGCCAGTATTGGCCATTTTTCCGGGTATTGGTATTGGCTCCCAAAGGGTATTGGCATTTAGCACAAGTATTGGTATTGGTCAAAATGTGTCAATACTGTTCCGTCCTTATAATGTGTAAAAAAAAAAAGAGCAAAGTAACAATATGTTAATGCTCTTGAAACTTCCATTCGAGAAGTTTATAAAATATAAATAATAGGTGGT
>JABUQX010037726.1:22500-28759 GCA_015478945.1 Trachelipus rathkii
GATTTGTGTGTTGTGTTACTAGATTTTCTAAAGGTTAAATTTAAGTTTGAAAAGGTCACAAAATTTTTTGTAGGTTGCGACATATGTCCATCTGAGAGGTAATGTTGAGAGAGTGTGATTTATTCTGGGATAATCCTGAATGATGTTTTGGATGGGGTGAGTAGGAGATTCAGTTCATTTTCCACACATATCTGCCTACCCAAGGATTTTTTTTACAGTTGTCACCACCATTCACAGGCAGAGCCCTATCAAGAGAGGGGTATAGTACGCCTCAAAAGTTCACCTCGAAGCTTCAGAATTAAGATGAAACCAACCAGGACACAAGGCTTTAAAGTGAGGAGATTAAATTCAACAGGAAAATACAGAAGATGGATGAGAATTCCACAAAACAGAGGTGGATGGGAAAGAAGGAATCACCACAACGAACTAAACGAACAATTCAACACAAAACTCAGTGCGCGATACAGCACCCACCTTTGCTAATGAGGATGTTAAAGGTGGTTGGTACGCGCAGTGGATAAGTTCCTTCGGAGCACCTGCCGCTGAGGTACTATAGATAGAGATAAAGCCGGCATCAAACATCACGCACAAAAGTATTAGAAGGGTCAAGTGAACAGAACAGCTATAAGCCTTTTGCCTTTGACTCTACCCTGTCCAAAAGCCGTGAAACCAGAACCCCCGCCCCCCACCCTGAAATGAGAGCAGTACTCCAATAAATGGGCGGATGAGACCCTTGTATAGCTGGAGCAACTGAGAAGGACGAGAAAAAAAGCTCGCAGTCTAACAGAACTTCACAGTTCTTTTGAGTCGCCCTAGCAACGTGTGACGACGAGCGTTTTCCAGACATTTTTTTGTTTATGTTAAGGCCAAGGATGTTTATATGTCAACAGGAGGAGAGACGAGAAACCGTCGAAAGACAAAGGAAAGTTAGAAATTTTGGAGAAGGGAGGATTTGTAGTAAGTTGTGTTGTTTAGAATATAATTCACAAGGTATGAGACCAACCCCATGCCAAGGGAAATTCTATCCAGATCAGCGAGACAATAGAATCAGAAAAATTAAGACGAGAGAGACAATTCTAGAAGTAAAAAAGAGGGAGCAGCACTCGATATGAGTTTAGGAATGAAGAGGTCGAGTCCATCGGCACATGAGTTGAATAGAGTTAGAGGTAAAGCAGTGAGTAAGATCATTTAATGAAAAGTAGGTATAAAGTAGGATATAAGAACCATGAGACACCTCACTATTGACCAGTAAAAAAGAAGAAATCGCCCCATCAACAACAGCCGATACTGAGCGATTTGAAAGAAAGATAAACATAAGTAAGCAAAGAGAAGGAGGAAAACCCAAAGGAGGCGAGCTTGGAGAGTAGTGACACGATGCCAATTGACTCGGATCAAAATGCTTTGGGTATGGTTCAAAGCGCCACACGCCAAGTCTCCCCGTATAGTTCCTAAGAGAAACGACAAAACCAATAAATTGGTTGATACGGAAAGTAAATTTGGCCAGTAAGACCTTGAGCGCCGAAAGCCGTACTGCCCGCAGGGTTGGCACCCAAAAACCCACCGAAAAACCCAAGAGCAAAAACCCACCAAAAACGCCATACTTTTGAAGTTTTTAGTTCCTCTAAACTCTCTAAATTTGAAATTTAAATCAATGTTAAATGGAAGAACCATAGACCATGGGGTTTCGATCCAGTATAATGAAGATAAAAAAAAATTATTTTATAATTTATGCATTAAAAATCTGAATATTTAGTCCACTTTTGAACTGAAGGTAAATATATATAATTCAAGATTTGCACCCAATCATCCCCCCCAAATCCAAAAAAAAAAAAACAAAAAAAAAACAAAAAACAAAATCAAAGGCCACATTATCCTTAGTCTTTTCTCTGATAGTTTATCAAGATAATAAAATTTTTTTTTTGCAATTTCATAATTTAATCTTAAATTTTAAACAAAGTAAATAAATACTTGAATGTATGTTTTTCAGATAAAAATGTAATGGAATACTATGTATCAATACTCTGAATCAGTATTATTTTTTGATCTCGAGTGCCTGTAAATTCTTACAAGCATTTCAGCCTTTTCTCTTCCCAATCTATTTCTTATTTTGCTCCAAATGATCCCAAACGTTGAAAAGAATCTTTCTATTGATCCTGAACTTGCTGGACAGGAATGTAGCTGACACATAAACCTGGCAAAATTAACAGGCAATTTTGATGATTTTTGCTCTTTAATTTCTATGTCTCAGTTTCTTTATTAGTCTTATAAATTCTTGATTTTCTAAAACATTGAAGGGAATATTTGCAGAGAAAAAAAAATTGTTGTTCTAGCCACAAATGGTGAAATAGATGGTCTCTGTGGTTTTATTGGTGTTGATGTTGAGCCAACAATTGAAAATGTGGGTAGTTCATCTACAGTGCTTAAACTTAAGGTATTATTATGATTACCACTTTCTGATTGAAAACACCTGCTTGAACTTGCTGATGCAGATAGCTCTGGAAAATTTATAATTGACCCTGATGACCCTGGAACATTTTCTTCATTTCTTCTTCTACATTTCTCTAAATGGCTTTTAACCCTTTCTATTTTTTTTGTTATATTCTCTTTGCAGTAATTACAAAGAACTCTGTTTGGTTGGTCACTTAATACTGTCACCTCCTTCCATTCACTAGCCTTATATCTTCCTCCCGAATGATACTTTGGCATTTTTAAATATCCTGTATATTGTTTTAAAGATTGTATTTAATTAAAATATTCAATAATAATAAGGATATCTGAAAGTAAAAAATAAATTTGTCTAAATAGGAAAGCTTGAAGATTTTTTGAAAACGATTTATATTAAATATATATATATATATATATATATATATATATATATATATATATATATATATATATATATATATATATATATATATATATATATATATATATATATATTATATAATTATATATATATATGTATGTAATGTATGTATGTATGTATGTATATGTATATGTATGTATGTGTATGTATGTATGTATGTTATGTATGTATGTATTATTATTATTATGTATGTATGTATGTATGAATATGTATGTTATGTATGTATGTATTGTATGTATGTATTGTAATGCTAGTATGAATGATGTATGTATGTATTGTATGTATGTATGTATGTATGTAGTATGTATGTATGTATGTATGTATGTATTATGTATGTATGTCATGTATGATGTATGTATGTAGATAGTATGTCATGTATAAGTATGTATGTATGTATGTATGTATGGTATGTATGTATGATTATGATATTGTAAATGATATGTATGATTAAGGTAGTGTATGTATTGATACCTGTAATGTAGTATGTATGATATTTATTGTATGTAAGTAGTATGTATGTAGTTATGTAATGATAATGTATGTATGATATGATATGTATTATGAAATGATGTAATGTCATAGTATGTATGTATGTATGTATGTATGTATGTCTTAATGTATGTATGAAATGTATGTATGTAACCTGTATGTATGTTTAATGAGTCGATATGTATGATACATGTATGTAGATATCGTATGTATGTTGTATGTATGTATGTATGTATGTATGTATGATGTATGTATGTATGTATGTATGTATGCTAGTATGTATGTATGTATGTATTGTATGTATGTATGTATGTATGTAATTGTATATGTATGTATGTATTGTATGTATGTATGTAATGTATGTATGTATGTGAATATGTATGTGATGTATGTATGTATGTATGTATGTAGTATGTATGTTATGTATGTATGTATGGTATGTATGTATGTAGTATGTATGTATGTAATGTATGTATTGTATGTATGTATTGTATGTATGTATGTATGTAATTGTCATGTATGTATGTATGTATGTAGGTCTGTATGTATGTATGATTGCTATCGTATGATATGTATTTATTGTATGTATGTATGTAAATATATATATATTATATATATATTATATATACTATATATATATATATATATATATATATATATATGATTATAGTATAATATATATATATATATAACTAATAATAAATATAATATATATATATTATATAATTTATATAAATAAACTGGCATAGTAATAATTTATAAAAATAATCAGAAATACATTTTTAAGCTGTAGTTAAACTTTGCAGTTTCTCTCATATAAAGAAACTAGTTTTTAAATTTGAAACTTGTATCTTACACTTACGTTGACATTAGCAGGATTGATTTGTCTACATCAAAAAAGTTTTTCTGACAAAAATATAACAAATACCCACAAAAACCCAGCTGGGTTGGGTTTTTGCCAACCCTGCGTACTGGCAGATCGGTAATGAGTTTCCAGATAGTTAAGAAGTAGAGTGAGATAGGCGTTTCAAAGATCTTTAGATAGGACACATAGTTCGAGTATGCATATTAGCCGATAGTTAGAAGATCAGAGGCTGTCCTTTATTAAATCAGGATTGGACATCCCGTTCGAGTCTCTCCAACATTGAGGAGAAAAGAGCTTAGATTAGAGACAAAAGAGTATAGTTGAACGAGGCATGAAATAGCACCGAAGAAGCACACTCCCTCAAACTCGGGGAGGAATGCCATCCGGCCACCACGCCAGTTTAACCCAACGTTCATAGATTTAGGGTCCATGCACCTGATCAAGATGTATAAGTAAAACAGAGCAAAGACCAGGTAGGACCACCTAAGAAGAGTTGAGATTAATTAGTAGGATTAAGAGGAATTGCCCAGAATCGTTCAGGGCATCCGAAGCTTAGAGAAGCGATATAATAGAAAGGCCGAAGAAATCTGCCTTTTTCAGTTTTAGAATTAGCCAACAGAATCATTTCAGTTGATAAGGAAGGAAAGGCTAGGTCATATAGAGAAAGTAAGCAGAGATGTTATTGGTACAGATGGGACCAGAAACGACTTTGTCAGCAGCAGAACCAAGGGAGGTAGCTTACTCGTTTAGATTGAAATCCCGCTTTTGCTCGTCAAAGAAGATCCCCTACGACGATTTCTAGACTGAATGAAAATTAGAGAAGTGATAGGAGAATGAGAAATTTTCCACTCCCGATACACATTCTCTAGCATAAATGGCCAGAGAACAAGCACGATCGAGCCATGGATTATGAGGAGAGAGAAAGAAATTTAAGTTAAGAAGAAGGAATGAGCATGCTCATACCCATACAACGATTGCAGCTCCCTCCCTTATTCTTTTAAAATCTTTATACATATCCACCCAGTATAATCCCTTACTGAAGTAGCCCCCAGTTGCATCCATCCCTGCAAAAACTAAGAGATAGTCTTCGATATGAAGCCGCGGTCAATAGATATATTTAAAGTAATATATATTATAAGAATAATAAAATAAATATAGAGTAAATATAAAGAAATATATGATAGACTAGAATATAGTATATAGATAGGATCAATAATAAATAAGAAGAATAATTAATATAATATAATATATATATAGTATATAATATATATAATATATAATATAATAAGATATATTATAGATATAATTAGATATAATAAATAATAATAATAATATATAATTAATAAATAATTAATTATATAATTATTTAATAATATATAATAATATATATAATATAATTATATATATATATATTATATATATATATTAATATAATATATAATATTAATAAAAATAATACTATATATATATTATTAATATAATATATAATAATATATATATAATAATATAAATTATATATAATATAATATTATATATATAATTAAATATATATATAATATATTATTTATATTAATAATAATATATATAATATTATATATAATATATTAATAATAATAATATATAATAAAATATATATTATATTTAAATATTAATAATAATTATATAAATATAGTATATCTTGTGATATTCGTCACCATAACCACAATAATTTATGTTAAAGGTATTTAATACTAGGTAGTAATATCATAATATTGTTGTAAAACAGAAAGAAAATAGTTTAAATCTCGCAAAATATTTTAAATCTCGCAAGCACTTATGGTTCGCGAAAAGGAAAAGGTTTAGTACACGAAGAAAAGACCATATATATTATAAGTGAAGTTTTTATTGTATCTTAATTAGTCTGCCATATTATTTTTTAAAATAAATTTTGCCTAACAAACTATATATAGCGCATATTAATTTATATATAACATTGCATTTATTTAATGCATTGTAGATTTGCTCACAAAACTTTACGCTGCCTTGTTCAATATAATAAT
>JABUQX010037727.1:10000-17500 GCA_015478945.1 Trachelipus rathkii
ACTTCCTTCTATTCTCACACTTGAATAAGCTGCACGCTTACCGGGATCTATATATCCTTATATATATATATATATATATATATATATATATATATATATATATATATATATATATAATATATTATAGTACATTCAAAAATGAATAGTAAAATTTCCATATGCTAAAAATTATATATCATTAAAATATTAAAAAGTAAAGATTAAAATCATAAGCTTTCGAAATTTGAAAGCAGTTTTTTTTCGAGCATGATTATAAGTGACAAGTTGAAGATAAGAAACCTTAAATGCCAAAACTGCCAAATTGTATTACATTTCTAAATTATTTGATTCCATCAACTGCAATTTTTTAAAGGAATGAATTTTTTTTTTTTAATGTTATTTGTACTGTTATTATTGAAAATGCACCTTTGTTAAAATTCACATTAGTTAAATTTTGAAATGAAAACACTACGAATAACTTTCTTAAATTAGTGTTATTTATTAAAGAAAATGGAGTTGGATTATTAATATC
This sequence comes from Trachelipus rathkii, assembly GCA_015478945.1. NCBI lineage: Eukaryota > Metazoa > Arthropoda > Malacostraca > Isopoda > Trachelipodidae > Trachelipus > Trachelipus rathkii. The sequence goes on from JABUQX010037727.1 coordinate 10,512, forward strand.
CAAACAATGGTTTTCTTTTCCTCAATGAACAACTAACGTAAAATTTTCATCATCCACACAAAGGTTTTGAATGTTGGTGAATTCTTTTTTTATATCCTGTATATTTTTGGGAACAATTCCGGAATTGTAATTTATATAATCCAACATTATTACTTTTCATTTTAATACCATGTTTTAAAAATATTTTTAAAGTGAAAGGAATTGATTATTGAAAAATTACATTTTATGAAATAATCTTTCTTGACTCAAAATCTAAATTACCTGGATAAACCAAAATATTCTCCGTTTTGAAATGATTGAAGTAATTTAGATTAAAAACCTTTTTCTTGCTGACATCATTTCTTTATTTATGACATCTTATGGATATTTTTAATTTTTGAATCCTTTTTAATATATTTTACTTCTATTTCTAAAAATTGAGGACTGCATTCTCTATGGAGAATATTTTTAAACTCTATTTCTGTATCATCATCACTACTTGATGTTAAATGAGAATTCATGGTTTTAAGGAGAGTTTTGGGTTTGGATGCTGAAGGTTGCTTTATTTCTGCAGTTTAAATTCTTTAAGGATGTCCGTTAATAGATATTTCTTTTCCATATTCTGAGGAAAGTTTCTTGCATTGTTTTGTTATTTCTTCCTAAGCTTCCTTCAAAACATAAGAAGTTGTAAAAAATTTCCCTATACATTTAGCATCTAGATACGTTGCGATGGAATACAACAAATTTCTTTCCAAATTATAAAATCTTCGAGTTAACTCCGAATTTATTGTTTGTACAGCTGATTTAATTCCCTCTTCAGCCTCGAAATCTGAGGTCTGGTGAAAAGTTTTTAACGAAACAATGAATGGAATTACTTGTGATATAGATTATAGAGGACGAATGAAAACTTAACTTATTAGTAATCTCTTCAAATATCTTCAATAGGGTAATACATTTTTCAATTAGTATAAAATCAGAACTTGTAAGTTGTCTTATCTTAGATCAATTTGGGGAGTAAAGACAAACCAAATACTTTATTATTTCATATAATAGAGAGAGAGAAGAGAGAGAGAGAGAGAGAGAGAGAGGAAGAGAGAGAGAGAGAGGAGAGAGAGAGAGAGAGAGAGAGAGAGAGAGAGAGAGAGAGGGAGGGAGAGAGAGAGAGAGCATCGATACCATAAGAGTATTTTTTAAATAAGATAATTTAACCTGAACAACCGCAGTTACGGTTGTAAAGACAGTTACAACCGCGGTTGCGGTTTTGCAGACCAGTGGCAACCGTGGTTGCAGTTGCATTTGTCAAAAATGTGCGTTTTGCTCCGCATTTGCTGTTTGCGGGGTTGCGGTTGCGGTTATTCGATCCATCACTAACATATATATAAATATATATATATAATATATATATATATATGTATATATATTATATTATATATATATATTATATATATATATAGTAGTTATATATATATATATATATATATATATCTATAATATATATATATATATATATATATATTATATAATATATATATATATATAGTATATATATATATATATATATATATATATATATATATATATATATATATATATTATAATATAGAATTATATATTATATATAAATATATAATATATATGCATACATATAATAATATATATATATATATATATAATATATATTAAAGTATATATATAATATATAATATATAATATATATATATATATATATATATATATATATATATATATATATATATAGTAAAAGTCTAGAACGTGTGTCGCACTACGAAAATGATACTAATCATTTTGGAAAATATACGAATCATTTTGGAAAAAAAATTTAAAAATTTAATGAAAAAAAGTAAAAAGAATTGATATATATTTTTTTTCGCTTCACACTAAGCTAACAAAAATTAGGCTATGGCAATTTATTTCCTTTTAAATTTGACTTATGTACCTAAAGTTTGTAAAGCATAATTATGAATGTAGGTACCATAACAGAAATAGTTTCAGACAATGATATTTTATTAGCATTTTTACAAGTTAATAACCTTATTTTAAGTGAGAAAAATTGTGAAATATCTAAGAATAAATGTAGAATATTCAAGATAAAGGAAAAATTCTTCTTCAAGTGTTCGTCAAGAAATTGCAATAAATTCTACACGGTTTCGCCTGCGAATTTTTGGCTACATAACGCAAAACTGTCATACAAAAATGTACTTTTTTTTTTATTTACATTGTTAATGAATGTACTTTAACTCAAATAAAGAGCATTCCTAATTTAAGTCAACAAACATGTGTAGACTGGTTAAGTTTTTGTCGAGAGATTTGCATTTTAGAATGCATGCAATTTAAAAAGAATAATTTTACTTCCCTTTTTTACACTTTGGTATTACTTTAACTAAAGGAATACCATAGGGTAAACCGCAAAGATGGCAGGAGTCGGGGTCTCTCGGCCTCCCGGTGGACGACGGGGGGACTTCGTCCCCCCCTCTGTCCCCCGTCGGCTCGAGCCCCCTAAATGGGGAAAATAAATTTTTTTTTTAAATATTTCCGACAAATAAATGCAAAAAAATAAAAAAATAAAAAAAATAAAATAAAAACCCCTCCTTAAAATTTTCCGCTGATTCCAAATATATAATTTGTTTTACTGTAGGTGCTTCCGTTATATATATATAAAATGAATAAAAAAAATAAAATATCTGACCAATATATATATATATATATATATATATATATATATATATATATATATATATATATATATATATATATATATATATAATATATATATATATAGAAATATCATCTTAGGGGCATGCTAGGTGTGAGAAGAATTAATAAAATGAGGAATGAACGTATTAGAGAGTTGTGGTGGTGTGAAGAAAGGGGTAATGAAGAATAAATGAAAAGTATGGTGAAATGGTTGGTCACGGTGGAAAGGATGAATGTAGTCTCGTTGGGTTTAAGCGGATGTGTAGTGGAGAGTGGTGTTGGGAACCGACCGCTGGGAGACCGAAGAGAAAGTGAATTGAGTCGGTGAACGAATTTCTGAAGGAAGAATGTGAGTTTTGGCAGGGCGAGAATAAGGTGGCATGATAGAGAGAATGGCGGGGGTTTTGTATGGGGGCAATGGTTGTGGCCCCACTGGGCCAAGGGATGAACCCCTTACATTGAACGATTTACCATAGTGAGGGTCCGTCGCGGTCCCATGAAGCCTTTAGGGTGGATTTTTCTGTCTGTGACGAGCTTTCAACTAATTAATGGTACAGAGGGGGCGGTTAAGGCTGGGCTTTCTTTTCCGACATTTGGTCATACCCCTACTGCTTTTTCTTTTCCGAGATGCCTTGTAGCGCTCCTTACTCCAAATCTTTTGGGGAAAATAAGGTAGGTGAAGAAGAAGAAGAAGAAGAAGAAATATCAGTGAGCTCAATTTTTCGAAATATTAATTCTTCTTTTTTCCGTGTTTTATTTTATAAAAAAAGGAAAAAAATTAAATCTATCAAAATATTTAGTTCATCACTTTAACTTTCGTTGTGCGACACACGTTCTAGACTATATATATATATATACTATATATATATTAAATATATATATATATATATATATAATATATATATATATATTATATATATGTTTTTATATATATATATATATTATATATATATACATTATATATATTATTATATATATAATATATATATATATATATATATATATTATATATATATATATTATATATATATTGTAAAACGAAAATGAGATGAGTCCCTTTTCCTGTGTTATATACCTGATTTACATAGTGCAAAAATGGAGGGTGAAAGAATAAACAATGATTTTCACAATTAATATTTTAACAATAACAATACATACGAATAAATGGTTATAGTAATTTTTAATAAATGGTTTCTCATAATATCTACACCTTATTCTCGCAAATGTTATATTTAAACGCACAGCCTGTGGAGCAAATTCTGAGGAAGCAAAAAGGACAAGTAAACCCAAAAGTCACGTGAGCAGTTCAACTACAAAACAAGCACATGTTAAATTATTTCAAAAGGTTCTTTTCTCTTATTTTTCGAGCAATGTTCAAGACCTTTTAATATATAAATAATAATCACCAAAATCTTTAAAAAGTGTTCGTTTACTAATTTATTCCAAAAAGTTCTTTTCTTTATTTTAAAAGCAATGTTCAAACTTTAGCAATAAATAACAACACTCTGAATTAAAGCAATATAGCTACTTGAAATTAAATAGTGTCAAAATTAAGTAAAAGGAAGCAGTACAACTTACGCAATTTATAAGCACACATTCACAAATACCTCACAAGTTTATCGAATCCTGTTTAAACCTTAATTTGTGTTTGACGCGCAACTCTAATTTATCTGGTTCCAACTTTGAGGCGATTGTACTTTTTCCAACTGGATACACTTCTATTCACTCCAGAGTTAAGACGGGATCTTTTCGTTTTAATCAACTATCTTCATAGCATCGGACTCCATAGATTAGTTTTCACTCGTCAGTAATTAGTTTTCCAGCCTTTAGTCCCAAGGTTTAATCCCTAAAACACATAAATATTTCAGTTATAAACTTTTCTTTTAAAAAGGAAACATCTCTATTAATAAAAAACGTAACTTTAAAATAATTCCAGACTTACCGCTATTCTGCGGGATATTTTCCTGATTATTCTTTTTCTTTGTCTCCATCCCAAATCCTTTCGTACCTTTTTCTTCAGCGTTATTAAATCCTTCCTATTGTGAGAAAGTCCGAAGGCAATCTAATTTCTTAATTAATTTTAAAAACTAACTCACCTCTTACGGTTGGTTTGTGCAATATTCCACATTTCTCCTCTCCTAAGTTTGTGACCACAAACTCAAAAGAACGAACCAAACCATAACAATCGAGAGAAAAAAAAAAAAAAAAAAAAAAATATACAAAATAATTAACCAAATAATATTCTGAATAATATAAACGAATTTACTAGCAACATAAACTTACCAATCATCCTTATAATTAATCTAACTTTTCCTTCTCTTGTGGTTTATTTTTGTCATACATTTTCTGCATCCACCTTCTGTATGCCCTATCATCATTCTCTTGCTGCAACTGTATTGCTATTCTTAATCTTTCTTTTTCTGCCTCTAAACTTTCTTTGTCCTTAAACTTATCAACTCGGTATGTCATATTATCATCCCCCACATTTTTAGTATCTTCAGTATTTCCCTCCCCCACTTTTTTCTTCGCCCACTTACCTTTTAAAGGGCAATCTACCCCAAAATGAGTTTCTTCCCTACAAACTACACATTTCATAATTTGTCCCCATTTATTTCTTGGATTCACCTTACCTCCCTCCATCATTGCAACTATTTATTTTTCAAAAGGGTTCTCTCCTACACACTACGATGCCACCATTTGTAACGAAATGAGATGAGTCCCTTTTCCTGTGTTATATACCTGATTTACATAGTGCAAAAATGGAGGGTGAAAGAATAAACAATGATTTTCACAATTAATATTTCAACAATAACAATACATACGAATAAATGGTTATAGTAATTTTTAATAAATGGTTTCTCATAATATCTACACCTTATTCTCGCAAATGTTATATTTAAACGCACAGCCTGTGGAGCAAATTCTGAGGAAGCAAAAAGGACAAGTAAACCCAAAAGTCACGTGAGCAGTTCAACTACAAAACAAGCACATGTTAAATTATTTCAAAAGGTTCTTTTCTCTTATTTTTCGAGCAATGTTCAAGACCTTTTAATATATAAATAATAATCACCAAAATCTTTAAAAAGTGTTCGTTTACTAATTTATTCCAAAAAGTTCTTTTCTTTATTTTAAAAGCAATGTTCAAACTTTAGCAATAAATAACAACACTCTGAATTAAAGCAATATAGCTACTTGAAATTAAATAGTGTCAAAATTAAGTAAAAGGAAGCAGTACAACTTACGCAATTTATAAGCACACATTCACAAATACCTCACAAGTTTATCGAATCCTGTTTAAACCTTAATTTGTGTTTGACGCGCAACTCTAATTTATTTGGTTCCAACTTTGAGACGATTGTACTTTTTCCAACCGGATACACTTCTATTCACTCCAGAGTTAAGACGGGATCTTTTCGTTTTAATCAACTATCTTCATAGCATCGGACTCCATAGATTAGTTTTCACTCGTCAGTAATTAGTTTTCCAGCCTTTAGTCCCAAGATTTAATCCCTAAAACACATCTTAAACAGTCATAAAACTTTTCTTTTAAAAAAGGAAACATCTCTATTAATAAAAAACGTAACTTTAAAATAATTCCAGACTTACCGCCATTCTGCGGGATATTTTCCTGATTATTCTTTTTCTTTGTCTCCATCCCAAATCCTTTCGTACCTTTTTCTTCAGCGTTATTAAATCCTTCCTATTGTGAGAAAGTCCGAAGGCAATCTAATTTCTTAATTAATTTTAAAAACAAACTCACCTCTTACGGTTGGTTTGTGCAATATTCCACAATTTATATATAAATTATATATATATATATATATATATATATATATATATTATTATATTATATGTAATATATATTTATATATATATTATATATATATATATATATATATATATATATATATATATATATATATATATTCGACGCAAAAGCGTTTAAAAATTAAGGATATTAATTCTTACCCCAAAAGCTGCAACTATTATTTCGATAAAATAATAATTATTAATACTGCTTAGAAAATATTTGAAATTTTTTAAACCTCTGTAGTTGCTATACATAAATTAATCCTGTAACTTTCCTCAAAATTTAATGTACATTCAAATCTTTTATTGAAAATTTATTTTGTAAGGTACGTCATAAATTAAGACTAAAATGAATAGTCTTTATATTACTTTTTATTACGGTCTACTTATCTTTATTAGAGTCTTACTTAGCAAATTCATATATTTGCTTTAATCAAATGTTACAATACATGAGCTATGGACTTGAATAAAACCTTACAGTTTCA
>JABUQX010037727.1:20000-25000 GCA_015478945.1 Trachelipus rathkii
AGAATTATCCACATCACGGCCTCACACCCTATTTATGTATATATATATAAATATATATTATATAATTATATATATATATATATATAATATTATATATATATATATATATAATATATATATATATAGGTTATATATATATATATATATATATATATTATATATATATATTATAATAAAAATAATAATAATAATTATAATATATAATAATAATGATATAATAATAATAATATATAATAATAATAATAAATAATAATAATAATAATAATAATAATAATAATTAAAATAATAATAATGAATAATAATAATAATAATAATAATAATAATAATAATTAATAATAGAAAGTAAATATTAATAATAATAATAATAATGAATAATAATAATAATTAATATAATAATAAATAATAATAATAATTAAATAAATAAAATATATATATAATAATGGAATATAATAATAATAATAATAATATAATATAATAAATAATAATAATAATTAATAATAATAATAATAATAATAATAATAATAATGAAATAATAAATAATAATAATAATAAAAATAATAATAATAATATAATGAGTTTTAAAAACTCTAAAACAAAGTGGAATATTGAATAAAAGGAAGTTTATATATAATATATATATATAATATAACTATATATATATATATATAGTATATATATATGTATTATATAATATATATTATATATAATATAATATATAGTATATAGTATATATATATATATATATATATATATTAATATATATATATATATAATATATATATATATATTATATATATATATATATATATAATAGGTATATTATATAAGTATATATATATATATATAGGTATATATATACGTATAGGTATATATATATATATATATATATACACCTATGTGAATAAGTATTATTTTAGGTTTTTTAAAAAATTTAGTTCTCAATTTTCTCTTATATGGTACGTGATAACTCACTTCTAGTATCAAATTCGTTTTTATCGTCCCGAAATTGACTAGAAACAATCGTTTTCATTTATTGGAAGGGTCCAATATTGGCTCGGGCTGAACCCAATTTTCATCCCCTATAAAAATGGACATAAAATTCGGAAATTTAAGCCAACTTTGACCTTATAAACACCAATCTGTACTTTTTTCTGCCCTCTAAAACGTCGTTTTCGGGTGTTTTTCTGTGTCTGTAGTAATTCTTTCTGAATTTTCAACTTTTCAAAACCTATGTTTTTTACATTTTTCGATTCAACTCTTACAATTTTTTTTCCAAATGAACTTCAAACTTGAAATGATGCAATAGATGGTTCCAAATTCTACAATGCAGCGAAAGTAGTTTTTTGAGTTTTTGATATTTGTGCTCAGCAATCTTAAAATTCTAAACCCCCTTTTTTTGGTATTTAAAAGGAAAAATGGACATATTTTTTTTTCTACTTATGAGAACTGGATAAAATTTTCAGAGCATATGTAGTAAATGGAGATGCACATTCTTTATTTAGATTATTTTTTGTATATGCAAGTAGTTTTGGACTTTTTCTTGGGACAAATTTTCCGAAAAATGTTTTTGGAAATTGTTCAAAACTTTTCTTTTGAGTATACAAAAATATTATCTAAGTAAAAAACATGCACCTCGCCAGACTTTACAAGCTCTGAAAATTTGATGTTGATCGGAAGATTGGAAAAAAAATATATAAAAATTTCACTTTTCCAAAAAATTGTTTTTTTTTTGGAGAAGTGAAATTTTTATATATATTTATTTCTACTCGTCCGATCAACATCAAATTTTCAGGGCATGTACAGTCTGGCAAGATGCAAAATTTTTACTTAAATAATTTTTTTGTATACTAAAAAGAATATTTTTGAAAAATTTCAATTTTTTTTTTTTTTTTTAAATTTGTTCCAAGAACAAATGCAAACCTACTGCATAGACAAAGAAATTATCTAAGTAAAAAATGTGCATTCCCTCGGACTACATATGCTCTGAAAATTTCATTCAGTTTGCACGAGCAGAAAAAAAAAATATGGCAATTTTTCATTTTAAAAACCGAAAAAAGTGTGCTTGGAATTTTGAGACTGCTGAGCACAAATATAAAAAAATCGAAAAACTACTTCGTGCATTTGTAAGTAATGGACCCATCTATGCATATTTCAAGTTTGAAGTCATTTCAAAAAAAATTGTAAGATTTGAATCGAAAAATGTCAAAAATACAGGTTTTGAAAATTTAGAATTTCAAAAAAATACCGGAAAAAGACTTTTCAGAGGGCAGAAAAAGCTTCAGTTTGGTGTTTATAGGGCTAAAGTCGGCTAAAAATTCCGAACTTTATGTTCATTTTTAGGGGGTGAAAAATGGGCACTGCCATTAATTAATAGTGCACCTCCCCTTATGTGGCAAAATCTGTTTAGTAATGTGATGATATGAAGACATACATTCCATTCTCTCTCCCTTGAGCTAAACCTGCTAAATATTGGTTTATCATAAATTATCGTTTTCTTCGAATCCAGGAACATGTGCTTTTATTCATTTCATCCCGGAATGAAAAATAATCCGCTTTTCGAGACCCTAAAAACATTTCTTGCTAGAAAATGCAACAATCTTTCTGGATTCTCTATCTCACACTCTTACTGACATTTTGCAATTTTAAAATGTGAACTCCAACTTTGCTTCTTCTTTTCTAAGTTCTCTTGTATCTATGTTGGTAATAATACTGCTGTACTAACGTCTGCTAAAGCTGAACTGTTTGACCAAATCTTTCCCTTCTATTCCTTTCTAGAAGGTTCCAGAGCTATTCCTCTTCTCTGTCTCCTTTTAAATAATTATAACGTTATTTATGCACTATCGCTAAGAGGCGGAGAGTGCTGAAGTTATCTATCTAGTGGTCCTCAAAACTTGTGCTTCCTGAGTTTGCACCCTGCTTTGATAAACTATTTCCTCAATGTCTATCAACTTTACAATTCCCCTCTCGCTGGAATTTTGCTTTCATTCAAGCATGTGCTGAAGAAGGAAGACCCCAGTCAACAATCCAACTATCGTTCTATCGCTTTTATTTCTGTTCATCCTAAAATTTTCGAATCTATTCTTAGCAAGAAGATTTAGAAACATTGTAAACCTTCTATAATCTTATCTCTGATTGCTAATATGGCTTCTGTGAGGACCGCTCGACTGATGATATCTCTCTCTCTCTTCTCTCTCTCTCCTCTCTCTCCTCTCTCTCTCTCTCTCTCTCTCTCTCTCTCTCTCTCTCTCTCTCTCTCTCTCTCTCTAAACTCTCTCTAACTCTCTCTAACTCTTGGTCTTCTGCTCTTTAGTATTTCTGTGTATTTTTTTTGCTGTTGCGCTAGACATATTGAAGTTTTTCGATAAACTCTGGCACAAAGCTTTAATTTTTAAACTTCCAACTTTTGGTATTTATAACTTCTGTTTGTAACTTCTCATGATTTCCGTCCCAATGTTTCTATGACTGCTATTGGATGAAGCCACCTTTTATCCTTTAAATTTATCTATAGTTGTTTTCCTCGTTATTCTTTTCTAACCCCAACTCTTTTGTTCTATCTTGCATTAATGATCTGTATGTTACTGTGTCTCCTCTCCACCCTAAGGCTGATAACTCCACCACTCATCATTACTCCTTCTATTTGAAGGACTACTTATTCAACAGCAAATAAATGATGATAGGAGGAGTAGTTCTTTGTCACAATAAAATAAAATTAATAAACTAGTTTCCTTATAGTTTACATTTTAATTACAAAGTTGAACAGATATAATCTGATTAGATATCTTTACGTGTTAATAAAAAAAATAAAGAGAAATAATGCTTTCAGTTCTTCTGGTGTTAAGAGAATGAGAGAGATTAAGGGTTCAATAGATTTAATTGAATAATAATAATAACAATAATAATAATAATAATAATATAATAATAATAATAATAATAATAATAATAATAATAATAATAATAATAATAATAATAATAATAATAATAATAATAATAATAATAATAATAATAATAATAATAATAATAATAATAATAATAATATAATAATAATATAATAATAATAATAATAATAATAATAATAATAATAATAATAATAATAATAATATAATATAATAATAATAATAATAATTACCTATAATGAAGTCATACACGTCATTTAACACTTTTGCATTAGGAGGATTCCTTTCAGTATGTGAAGGTATAAATGCCAAATAGAAAGTCGAGATTAGGAGGCCAGGGATTACTGAGAATTGGGGTGAAGATAAAATATCTCCAAACGCCTGGTTAAATAATTGGCCAGACATTGTGACTATCTACTCGCTAAGGTTGGACTAATATTCTGAAATATACATATTTCAATATATCAATATATTTATTATTATTATTACTACTACTACTACTACAACTACTCAAAACAATAATATTTATAATAATAATAATAATAATAATAATAATAATAATAATAATAATAATAATAATAACAATAGTATATAATAATAATAATAATAATAATAATAATAATAAATAAATATAATAATAATAATAATAATAATAATAATAATGATAATAATAATAATAATAATAATAATAATAATAATAATAATAATAATAATAATAATAATAATAATAGATAATATAATAATAATATATAATAATTAATAATAATAATAAAATAATAATAATGAATAATATAATAATAATAATATATATTAACAATAAATAATAATAATTATATTGGTATTCATAACATCAAACTGCTATTAGCGTCGACTTTGTAAATTCTGAGAGAAACTGAGAGAGCAATTAAATTTTAATAATCGCTATAGGAATCATCACCCTCCGTCGTAGAATAAGACTTAACGAGGGTAGGGAAGCCCTCGTTGTTTTTTAGGTAATAGGAAACTTCTGATATTTCTACGAAACGACCCAATGGTGAGTGACTCCTGAACATTTTTGGGGAGATTATTCCACAAATCTATGCCCTTATATGAGATGGCCCTCCGAGA
>JABUQX010037727.1:30000-35000 GCA_015478945.1 Trachelipus rathkii
TTAAACCGCCTGTTTTCCATCCGAGATTTCACGACCTTTTTTTCCACCCCCTATTTTGGCCAGGTTTCATCGTGGCGAACGTAGCGAGCGATGCGAGCGTAATGAGCCATTCTGCGCGTGCGTTAGCATGCGCTCGAAGACAAGCTTGCTCCGTTAAGAGCAAGAGATGCGTAGCATCTCTGCTTGTGTATGTAATTTCAAATCTGTTGACAAATTTAAAGGTGAAATCTTGTACTTATTATAGCTGATGAAGGTTTAAGTGTAATGACTGTATATGTACGAGGTTTGAAAACTTCTTTGGTAAACTTTTAACTTCCTATATCTAGAGATTTACAGGAAGCCAGGTACATATTGAGAGCCAGAGAAATATATAAGTTAAGAATTACTGACATCATTTATTAAACTCTAAACTTTGATTATTTTCCCCGAACTGTGGCTAGTTTTTCTCGAATTAGAAACCCTTATAAGATACATGTTGTCAACGTAATTGTGAGCGATCCATGAGTTGGTACTTCTCCCGGGTTGAATGCTGTGAGCTAATTCTGTAGGCGACTTTCAGTTTAGAATTCCCTACCATTAGTATTACGAGAAGCTCCAAACGCGATGAAATATAAAAAATATCCTAAAAATTATTTTTGCTGATACAGCCCTCAAAGAAATCAATCATCTTTCTGCCATTCTCTGGAATTTTATTTCATCTGTACAAATTTCCTTAAGGGAAAGCTATATTTTTAATTTAATGATTTATATGAGTGTACAATATTTTATCTATTGATTCAATTCATATTTTTGTATAAATTTATTTAAGAAAATGTAATTGAGAAATAGTAAATCTTTTTATCTTTTATTATTATTATTATTATTATTATTATTATTATTATTATTATTATTATTATTATTATTGATTATTATTTATGTATCCATATTCGAATTAGAAAATTATCATTATTATTATTAATTATAACTTTTTTATTGCTTTCTTTATTATCATTATTATTTTTATTATTATTATTATTATTATTATTAATATTGATTATTATAATTATTATTATTATATTATATCATTAATTATATTATTATTATTATATGCTATTATTAGTATTATTATTTTTATTATTATAACAATAGTTGAGACATAAAAATTGTGATTGAAATGTTTACAGTTGTTATTTAGTAAATGTTTGTCATTTATTAATATTTATTTAGATAATAAGTTTTTTATATTTTTAGCGAAAGACTTAATAGAGTTTTCGGTTTTAATGTCTTGTGTTATTGAGCTGTAAAGTTTAGCTGCTTTGTACTACTACTAATTACAACTACTAATGATACTTATTATTATTTTATTATTATTATTATTATTATTATTTTATTATTATTATTTTATTATTATTATTTTATTATTATTATTATTATTATTATTATTTTATTATTATTATTTATTATTATTATTATTATTATATATTATTATCTATGCATTATTATTATTATTTATTATTTTTTATTATTATTTATTATTATTTATTATTATTTATTATTATTATTATTAATATTATTATTATTATTTTGCAAATAAATTCCTCACTTTAGTTCCTTTAGAGTTTTTACTTTTATATATTTTTTTCCTTCTTTTTGCAAGTGTTTTCCTACATATATTCATCATTTTTGACATAAAAGAAAAAAAACAATTTTTAAACTCGAGATAAGAATGAAAACTTTTTGAAGTTTCCACTCTCTTTTAAACTCTTTGATAAAGAGAGTTTTCCGTACAGGAATTCAAGATTTTCGAATATTTTAACCTTATTCCAAGTTCTCCTCCAAACTTTTTAAAAGAATTTTTTGAAAATTTTATATTTTAATATTGATTTTGAGAAAATAAAATGGCTGATTGAATTTGATTTCCTCGATATTGTAAGAAGGTTTATAGATGGAAGAAAATTCTTGATAATAATAATAATAATAATAATAATAATAATAATATTTATTTTAATTATTATTAAAAAATTTAATAATATAATAAATAATAATAATAAATAATAAATATATAAAATAATAATACTATTTTAATATCATTATCATTATTATTATTATTATTATTATTATTATTATTATTATTATTATTATTATTATTATTATTATTATTATTATTATTATTATTATTATTATTATTATTATTATTTTCATCATCATCTAGCGATTATATATTATTTATTATTAGTTATATGTATATTATTATATTATTGATTATTATTATTATAATTAATTTATATTATATTATATTATTATTATAATTTTATTATTATTAATATTATTATTATTAATGCTTACTATTATTATTAATTTTTTTATAATTATTAAGTTTTATAATAATAATAATAACAAAAAAATCAAGAAGTGAATAATTGAAATGTTTCTGTAGTATATATATATTATATATTATATATATAATATATTATAAATATATATATTATAAATATATATATATATATATATATATAATTTATAATATATTATAAATATAGTATATATATATAATATAATATAATATATAGTATATATATAATAATATAATATATATATTAATAATAATAATAATAAAATCGTTAGAAAAAGCTGCTCTATCCCAAATAATTTTTCACAGCGATATTAAAAACAATATTGAGTATATTAAATATAGATTAATCTTTTGTCGAACAATGAAGTTAGCATAAAATTATTATATATATAATATATAATATATATATATATATATCTATATATATATTATAAAATTTATAATATTTAATATATATATTATATATATATAATAATGATAAATTATCGATGGGATAAGATCGGAGGTGTACCAAAGTTAGAGGAAGTTCCTATTCCAATTTTAATTGAAATTCAGTGGTCGACAAGTATTGAAACACGGCCTTTGAAAGTGTGAAAGTCAAGGTTAGTTGGAGATTATAGATAAGGGGAGTGTGTTTCAGACCTGAAAAGGAATACATGTAAAATTGAGCATAGCGATTAAGCCTGGGGTCTGGTATTTTGAAAGAGAAAGGATGAGACTATGTAGAAATTGACGTCGAACGAAACCTTTCAGTGTAGGAAATATGCGACTGGAAAATTCAAAAGATCAGTATCCATTGTAATAATAATAGAATAAGGAGAGAGAGAGACACAACAATTCGATAAGTAGAGAAAGTCTAGAGAAAGAGTGAGAGCAGGAGAGTCGATAATACGAAAAAAAAACTATACTCTAACCTTTTCATAGACAGCTGTGTGAGTGAAACCACTAAACCACTCCAGATATGTAATGACTACTCCAATCAGGAACAAACGGCACCATGTCTATAAAGAGCAAACAAGTGAGGTTGTGTGAGAAAATTATGAGGCGCCTCAGAAAACCCAACTTCTTAAAAGCTTGTTTTGAACGAAAAGTAATGCGATGTTTCTAATTAAGATCATGTGGAAAAGAAACATCAAGAATATTAAGGACAGAAAATGATTTGACTTGTGTGTTTTCGAAAGATGATGTTGAAGTTGTTTGAAGATTTTCGAGTAGAAAGATAGAAGAACTGAGTTTTTGAGTCATTGAAAACAACCTTACTCCCAATGTCCTAATTATAAATTCGAGAAAGGTCAGTGGTTGTTCGCTCCAAGAATGCCCTTCCAGCGCAAGCTAATTGCTGTTGTGAGGTACCTCTTGAACGAGTTGAGAATATGACAGAACAATGAGAAACATCTCTTTTTATATATTTAATGGATGAACGGTTTCTGTCTACAAGAGCTGCTTCAGAACGACCGGAAAGGAAATCAGAAAGATCACAGAGAGAGAGAAAGATAGATTCAGAAAGAGGGAAGTTTATAAATCAAAGCTTTGTGCCAGACTCTATCGAAGGCTCTCGATATTTACAGTGCAACAACGAAAGATTTACCGAAACGCAAAAGGGCCAAAACATCAAAGAATTAGAAAGAAGATAAAGATCACCAGTTGATAGTTTCTTTAGAAAGTCATACTTGCGACCAGAAATAAGGTTAGGTTATGTTAGGTTAGGTTAGGATTAGAAGAATTGACAAGTTTTCAAATCTTCCTGCTAAGGATAAATTCGAAAACCTTTTGTAAGATAAGAAGTTAAAAAGATAAGACTTGATATAGTTTAAAGGTTGAAAAGTGTCAGCCTGAACGAGAGCAAATTTCCAGCAATATAAGAATATAAGAAGGTCAAAGTAGAAAGGCAGAGAAGGAATAGTTTTAAAAGTCAGGGTGCAAGCTTGGAAGCAAAGGGTTTGAGACCTACAGGAAGAATACCACCATGATCGAATGCGCTCTTAGTGTTAAGTTGAGAGAGAGAAGAATTAACAACTTTAGAAGACATTACAATTATAGTCATAAACGAATCAGAAGGGGGTGGAGGAGTTGGAATGGGTTAAAGCTTCAATAAAAGGCAAGATGGCATAAGCCTTACCAGTCAGAGGATACTAGAGGAAGGAAAGAGGAAAAATCAAATTTAAAGTTGACATTCTTTTCAATATGCCAAAAAAAACTTGAGAAAGAGGAAATAGAAAGATTATTCATTTTCAATGGAGAAAAGAGTTCCTAGTGTTCCGAATAAATAGATTTTCACAATTCCGGTACGAGTTTTTGGAGTTTGAAGACAGATGCAATTCGTGAGGGTGGCTTGCTTGTGGTGAACAGCATGCGCGCAGGCAGAGTTAAGTCAAAGTTTGTTACATTTAGTTGAAAGGAAAGAAGATGGAGTGTGCAATTCCTAGCCAGGGAGAATCAACTTGTAATGCGATTTGCACTCTCCGGGGAATCCCTCTCACCAAAGCAGTATTCATTCCATGGGAAATCAATAAAATAAAACCGTAAGACTGACCAGTTTGCCGCACCATAGTATCATAAACGTTTCCAAAATGTTTTCGGAGAGGGGGGCTCTACGAGGACTTGAAGAATACAGCAGGATACAAAAATTAGGTGATCTGGAGAAACCCAGAGGAGAAAAGAATTAACA
>JABUQX010037728.1:0-2500 GCA_015478945.1 Trachelipus rathkii
AACAAACCTTCGCTTACTTTTCCTCTACAAACTGCAATAAACAACGCTCCATTAACTTCTCCCTCTTTGCAATCTCTGAAAAAAATAATCAAATTCGGCTGACAAAATTTATTTTAACTTAATAAAAATATAACAAAAATATAACAATGGGTGACATCAATATTCATAAAATAGGCCATTCAAAACTAGTATTTTAGTTATCAATTATTTTTTAGAATAGAAAATTTAAAAGACTAACACTTAACTACGTAAACCAAATTTATATACCCATCATCACATAAAGACCATCCTTACTAACTGCCACTACACACGCAAAACTAAATTCCACAACTAGAAGAAACCTGGCATATCTAGGACAGGGAATCAGTCTCCTTAGAAAATTCTTTAATTACTCTAATCACTTCGAACAGATACCAATCCATCCTCTATTTACAGGTGAACTTAAGCAAGATAAACAACTCATACAAAAAATCTCCAAAGATACCAGGAATCACATATAACGCCCACTTCACTTGCTTAACTCACATTCATTGATTCAGCAAACAAAAAATTATATACACTATGCATTCTCTCTCAAAACAAATTTTACAATGAGAAAGTCACCATACCATCAAGCGAAACTCGAAAGAGTGTTTCAAAAGCGCACTATAGCTGTTTATCACTTTCTAATAAAGTATCTGCGCCAATAGAGGTTATCAAATTATATACAGAGGAGTTGACATAAGTAAAAGGAGTGAGAGCAGCAATGGTATGGACAGAGCTTTGAGTATCAGTACCACTTCCCAAATATACATTAATGTTCACAATCAAATAATAAACAAAGGCATCCTTTTTGTTCGATTTACGCACAATCTTGTTTTTTTTTTCTTTGAGGGCAAAAGGCCGGAGGCCTACCAAATCACACCAGAGTTAAGGGAGATTCCTAAGCCATAGCAATTTAAAAGCAGACACGTCCCAATACACGGTGCTTGAAAGTCTGCAAGTTGAAGTTAGATAGAAAGAAGAAAAGAGAAACAGCTGTGGTGGCTTGAAGAAATTCCGAAAGCGCCTCAGAAAAACAGCCTCCCAACTCAATTTTAGAAGCTTGTTTGAGAGAGAGTAGTAATATGGTTCTTCGAAGAAAGTTCACGAGAAAAAGAACCACCAGGAAAATGACAGAGGAAGCGTGTGTTTAGAAGATGTTTCAGTTGTATGGAAGATTATATCGAGTAGAAAGAGCAAAGAACTGAGTTTTTGAGGGATTAAAAACAACCATGTTCTCCATACGCTAATTAGAAATTCTAGATAGATCAGAGGTTAGTCGCTCCAGCGCACCCTTCTTCCGTGATCTAAACTGCTGTCAGATAGGAAGTCTTGCAAAATGAGTGGAGTAATGAAAGGTGGATTGTTGGCATTATTAGTGGAAAGCCGATGAAGCAAAAGACAGATCATTAACGAAAAGTAGAAAGAGATGGAGATAGAAGAGAATACTGAAAGACGCCACTGTATAAAGATTTAGAGGATGAACGATGGCCATTTTCCCCAGCTACTACAGATCGACCGGAAAGGAAATCAAAGAGATGGGCAGATACCGAAAGAAGCAAGTTCAGAAATCGAAACTTTGTGCAAGACTACTATATGGAAGGCTTGCGATATGCCTAGCGCAACAGCAAAAGTGGACCAAGAGTCACGAAAAAGAGAAAGAAGAGCACCAATGGAGGGAGCGTTCCATATGAAAGCCAAACTGGCGATCAAGTATAAGATTAGAAGAATTGAGATGTTTCCAAATCTTCTTCCTCTTAACGAAAGATTCGGAGACTTTAGAAATAACTGAGGTTAAGCACTTTTTTTGTCACAGGCTGAATAAGAGCACGCTTCCTACAGGAAGGGAAGGTCAAAGATTAAAGAGAGAGAAGAAATGGTTTTCCCTAGAACGGCTGCGTAACCGGAGCCGAATTTCATTTTGGGTCGGTCCGGAGCAGGAGGAAAAAATATATAGTATATATATATTTTTTTACACTATAAAATAAAGGGTTCGGACGGGCCGAGCTGTAATATTTTTGCAGGTGGGGCTGGAGCAGCGAAATTTGAAAATTGTAAAGCCAGAGTCGAAGCAAACAAAAAAAGAATTATGACCTTTGCTGCCATGTTCCGAGGGCGAGATGCAAGCTCGGAGAGAGCAGAAATAATATATTTAAAAGAAATTAACAATGTTAATCATAAATCAGTTGGGAGTGGAGGTGGAGGAATAGTACCGGAATATTCTAAGGTGAATATAGTAGCAAAGGTACCAAAGATACTAAATAAGAGTAAGAGAAAGAAGCAGAGTTGCCATTTTATTTTTTTTATTTTTTTGGCAAAATGCCAGAAAGAGCGTGAGGAAAAGAAACCAAAAAGATTAATGCATTTTTTACGTAGATGAGTTTTTAGTGTTACGAAGAATAGATTTTGCACTATTCTTGAGCTTGAAGATAACGGTAATCTCTGAAGGCAGCGTCCCTGAGGCGAATAGCACGAGAAA
>JABUQX010037728.1:10000-12500 GCA_015478945.1 Trachelipus rathkii
AAAAGTTATTAGGAAACATTTAAGTTATTTACAGTATCAAGACAAGGTTTACAAACCTGTTCTCTATTTATAACATGATTTCCTTCATATTTTATTGCAAATTTAACATTTAGTTCCGATTCAAAGGAACCCATTGGAGAAAGCGTTCCTGAAGTGAGAATAATAGATCTCGTCAAGATACCAAGGTCGCCAAAGCCACACCGGATTAAGGCACCAAAAGAAGTTGAGACTATATACAAAATCACTCTTTGATCCTGACTTCCTTCCCATCCAACCATCTACAGTCTGTTTAAAAAAGAAAAATTAATATTATGTCAAATCTTATTTATACATAATATATTTTGTATATAAACTTTTTTTAAGAGAAAAGAAGATGAAATTTGAAATACTCTCTATCTATCTATCTATCATCTATCTATCTAATCTATCTATCATCTATCTATCTATCTATCTATCTATCTAATCTATCTATCTATCTATTCTATTCTATCTATCTAATCTATCTATCTATACTATCTAATTCTATCTATCTATCTATCTATCTATCTAATCTATCTATCTATCTATACTATCTATCTAATCTAATCTAATCTATCTAATCTACTATATAATATATATTATATATATATATATATATATATATAATATATATTATATATATATATATATATATATATATATATAATATTATATATATATATATATATATATATATATATATATACTATATATAATATATATATATAATATGAGGATCATGTAAATTTTCTACGAACAAAATTAATCAGCGAGGTATTTTTCAAATGAAAGAAAATCAGAAGGGAAAATTTATGAAACAGAAAAATACACAAACTTTCTTTGTAAATGCAGAATTTTCAATGCAATTTAATTAATATTAACAAAAAGTAAAAATATATTAAATTTTCTAAATATAAACCTTATTTTGTTTCAAATCAGTAACTTACATTTTAATTTAACTTCTGTGCCCTCCCAAGGAATACATATGTTACTGTGTTCAAATTGCATTTAAAGACCACGGAATAATTACGAAAAGTAATGTAGGACGACAACAGCACCTTATTCAACATTAGTTTCAACAAGGTCGGTCAGAGGGATAGGTCGGTTGGTCGGGGTGTGGGTGGGTTGCTGTTTTTCCTGTTGTTGGTGCTGCTGGTGCCGTGTTTTACGTTTGTATTTTTGTTGTTTAAGTTCCTGATATTATATATGTTGATTTGAACTTGTAACGTAACGTAACCTAACCTAACCTGTTTTTCCAGTTGTTGGTGCTGCTGGTGTTGTGTTTTACGCTTGTATTTCTTTTGTTGTTTAAGTTCCTGATATTATATTTGTCGATTTATACTTGTAGCGTAACCTAACCTAACCTAACCTAAATTCTGTTGCTATTTTCCCTGTTGTTGGTGCTGTTGCTGTTGTGTTTTACGCTAGTATTTCTGTTGTTGTTTAAGTTCCTGATAATATATTTGTTGATTTGTACTTGTAACGTAACCTAACCTAACTTCTTTTCCTTGCTTCCTTCCTTTCTTCTTTCATTCCTTCCTTCCTTCTTTCATTCCCGCCTTCCTTCCTTTCTTCTTTCATTGCTTCCTTACTTCATTCCATGCTTCCTTCCTGTTTTCCTTGCTGCCTTCCTTCCTCTCTTCTTTCATTCCTTCCTTCTTTCCTTGCTGCCTTCCTTTCTTCCTTCATTCCTGCCTTCCTTCCTTTCTTCTTTCCTTGCTGCCTTCCTTCCCTCGTTCCTTTCTTCTTTCATTCCTTCCTTCTTTCCTTGTTGCCTTCCTTTCTTCCTTCATTCCAGCCTTCCTTCCTTTCTTCTTTCCTTGCTGCCTTCCTTCCTTCTTTCTTTCCTTCCTTCATTCCTTCCTGCCTTCATTCCTTCTTTCTTTCCTTCCTTCCTTCTTTCCTTGCTGCCTTCCTTCCTTCTTTTCTTTCTTCTTTCATTCTTTCCTTGCTGCTTCCCTTCGTTCCTGTCTTGCTTCTTTCTTCCCTCATTCCTTGCTTCCTTCCTTCTTTCATTCCTGCCTTCCTTCCTTTCTTCTTCATTCCATCCTTCCCTTCCTTACTACCTCCTTCCTCCTCATTCTTGCCTCCTTCTTTCATCCTTCCTTCCTGCCTCATTCCATGCTCCCTTCCTTCCTCCTTCCTTCCTTGCTGCCTTCCTCTTCCTTCCTGCCTGCCTGCCTGCCTGCCTGCCTGCCTGCCTGCCTGCCTGCCTGCCTGCCTGCCTGCCTGCCTTCCTCCTTCCTTCCTTTCCTTTCCTGCCTTCCCTGCCTTCCTGCTGCCTAGCCCTGCCTGCTGCTTCAGTAAGCCACCCCCATTCCCTTTCGCTTCCTGCCTTCAGAAGTTGTAGATAGTGTTAGTCTGTCTGACTAGGACGTTTCTCCTAATAGGTATTTAGAGGGCGGTCAGGCTGGGCTTTCTTTACAAATTCGGCTTATTCTTCTACTACTTCTCTATTCCGAAAGCATGTCACGCACCTTAC
>JABUQX010037728.1:20000-43767 GCA_015478945.1 Trachelipus rathkii
ATATATATATATATATATATATATATATATATATATATATATATATATATATATATATATATATATATATATATATATATATATATACATATATATATATATATATATATGGGATGGATTCATGTATTGGTACCGGTACTAGAAATCTGCAAAACTTTTAGTATCAGTACCTTGTATCGGAAATGGACAAATTTTACAAGTGTTGGTATACGTAAAACTCTATATACTTTTATTTGTTTAGTGTTTCATTCATTTAGGGTATTCATAGAATAAAAGACCTGAGAAAGAATCAAATTCAAAGCGAATCTACGAGTCCGTTTTTATGAGAAAATTGGGAAAACTAAGTTGACTATATTCTACTAGTAAGTGATACACTATGAAATATTTCAAGTCACACAATTAGAGCTATCCTTTCCTATTAGACGGTAGGGATGGGTCAACCTGGTGCACTGGTGCAGTCTATACAAAAGCGAGTAAGAAATGCCTCTTCTCGACTTCTACGTTCGTAGATAGTGCATCTTACTATCTATGGCTTAATCAGCTTTAGCCTACTACAGTACCACAGTTTCTTGAAGATTCATTTAAGGGGAAGAGGGCGGAAGCAAGGAAACTGGTAGAGGGAACTACACTATTTCCGTTACTGCATCAATATATATATATATATATATATATATATATATATATATATATATATATATATATATATATATATATATATATATATATATATATATATATATATATTTATATATATGCTGCTCCTGCTATATATATATATATTTAGTAGCCCCGATCCCCTCCTACGAAGGGCGATCCGGAGATATTGTGACACCACAACTGGCCAGCCCAGATATCCTTCAGAACGAGAGTATCGAAGTTACGTCTGATGTCCGTTAGGTCCGAGCAGTTTAGTAAGAGATGTCTTGTGTCGTCATTTGTCAGGGAGGGGCATCTTTGACAGTGAGGGGAGGGAGCGTTGTGGAATCTAAATTTATATTCCTGAAGGGGGAGGGGATGGTACCCAGAGCGGAGACGGGACAGCATCACTCTGGTTTGACGGTCAAGGTTTGTTCTGTGGGAGATATTTCGGGAGGACGCGCCTGGAGTATGGTGTTTGGATATTCGGAGATCACTTTTGTGTGAATTGAGTGTGAATATGTGTTTAATAATGTGAGTTTTCTGGGGGGCGGTGGGGGGAAGAGTGTGTTGTAAATGTTAGAATAGTACTTGGCCGGTGTAACTTTTTAGTTCTTGGCTCAGGGAGTTGTAATGTTTGGCGTAAAGGATGGTCTGTTGAAAGTGATATGCTGTAAAATTGGCAGCCTATCATGTCAAGATGAGGGCCTCCTATAGGTAGATTTTTGTTTCGGTTTGTAAGTGGTGGATGGGTGTGGAAGGGAGGCAGCCTGTTATTATTCTAAGAGCTTTGTTTTGAACCAGTTTTTGAATGTTGGATTGTGATATCGTGGGAGCCCAAGCGGGCGATGCATAGTTTAAGATTGGGCGGATGTATTGTCTGTATACTATTGAGAGGGACTCATATATATATATATATATATATATATATATATATATATATATATATAAATGATATATATATATATATATATATATATATATATATATATATATATACTCTATATATATAATGACATACAGATCATTAAAGTGAAATATAAATTACAATATAAAATTGTGTTTTTCTGTTTAAAGAACCCTTGAGAAAGGAAAGAGATTTTTTTATTGAAGCGTAGGAAAAACAAAAATATATTGACGATACTTCGATGCTCTTTTCAAAATATGAAAAACAACGGACAAGTTTCTGAAGAGATATTAATAAAAAAAAGCAAAAGCAAAACAAAAACTAGAATTTAGGAAAATTACAAATAAAGACAATTTAAAAATACTTTAAATGCCTCATTTTTTATTTATTTTTATTTCTGTTTGTCCGATTTCACTACTCTGTGGTAATAATCAACACACACACACACACACACACACACACACACACTTTGCACTTTAATCCCACTTGGTTATGTAAAATTTCCCCTGACCAAAGATCCTACTGCGGTAGGTAATGAATCCCCCAAATTCATGGGAAAGGGTTCGTCGTAGGCTAACATTAACTTATATATATATATATATATATATATATGCTATATATATATATATATATCACTTATATATATATATATATATATATATATATATATACTATATATATATATATATATATATATATATATATATATATATATATATATACTATATATATATATATATATATTCAAGAGTCGACAGCTTAAATTTAAGGACATTTTGAATGCTAGGCCCGAGAAGATCCCTTCGGATGATCACTTGATTTGTAATAAATTTCCATCCCAAAAATATTTTTGGGGTTGCGGCCCTTTCGGCCTCCAGCCCGAACTGCGAATATCACTAATACAAAACAAAAATCCTAGACAAATCTTGGTAGCATAAAGCAACATAACAAATAAGGTAACCACAAAATATCAACTTCCAATCTCTTATATGAACAGTACAACCCTGTACAGTGAAAATCACTTATTAAAATAAAAATAAAATAAAATTGTGAAATGGAATATGAGGTCGTTCTATCTCTTTTTAAAATTTTTTTCTGTCAATCTACCCATCCTTCAATTTCTTTAAAAAAAAAAAAAAAAATTAGTAATCGTAATCATTAAAAAAAAAATTATTATTAATCACCTTTGCGCTCCTAGCTCAGAGGGTAGAGCACTCGCTTAGCAAGCGAGGGGGCCCAGGTTCGAGACTGGGTGGAGCGAGAGAATGTGAGCTATTCTCTATTAACTCTAGCTTCGTCCCACTCAGACGTTAATGAGTGCATTGGTAACGTGTTTGATACTAATAGCCACAAAACTTCCCCTCACGCGATAGGCCTGGCCATGTGGATATGATCGGTGCCCTTAACCCAAGGACGTGCTTTCGCGATGGGCCCCACTGATGTAGGTCGTGGTTTCTAAATATGTGTGCGGGGGGAAGTTTTTTTTTTTTTTTATTATCCCACTCTCCTGCCCAAAACACACACACACACACTCTCTACTTTTTTTTTGAAAATAAAGTAAACATATTTATTAGAGGCAGAAGATATTAATATATAATTTACTGATAATTATTAATTGAAACATCGAAATAATTGGCAAAATCAGGAAGACCGAACAAATAAAATAATAATAATAATAATAATAATAATTATCACTGACATCTTTGAAGTCAGAAGATAATATTTTTAAATTTATTTCCCCCTCCTCATACGAACCGAAAAGAAAGTTATCGCACGAATGTCAAATGCAAACATTCAACTTAATGCTTCATCAATAAAGAGAGAGGAGAAAATAAACTGATAAATTACACTAAGCTTTATTTAATATTTTGAATATATATATATATATATATATATATATATATATATATATATATATATATATATATATATATATATATATATATATAATATATATATATATATATATATATACGGTGCAATCAAGTCTCGAGAATATAGAAATTTAACTCTCACATAATATTGGCAGCCATCACCCCTAAGTAGCTCCTATGTCCATCAAAATGGCGGTCCGCAATATCTATCTTTCTGAAGTCATTCCTTTAACCAAATTTACGTTTGACAATGTTCAGTTCGAATTTTCATTTCGGGGAGAAAAAAACCGCAGGGTCGACCAGACATAAGAAGGGTGGAGGATAATAACTAAGTTCGTCTTGGCTAAAGACTGAGGTATGGCGTGGAGAGAGATAAAATTCTTTCAAGGTGAAGGAATCAATTTTTGTTGAACCAGTTAGGGGCAGCACCTCCCGCACTCTTAACATAACGTCGCAATTTTTATTATATTATTATTTGTTCACAATTCCGCTGTTGTCGAAGAAACCGATTTATTATTTTTTCATTGTTTTTCGCTTAATAGGCTTTTTTTTTTTTGAGTTTCGGGAAGTTGAATTTTTGTTATTGTAACAAATGCTTCTCTGTTTCAAGGTCTTATCATCGGTTATGTCCCCGGACATAACGAAGGTCGGCACACGCGGCAACGATTGCCGATCATGATCTCCCATCAGGAGCATGAAGGAAAGTTTGAAATTTGAACAAATGCTAATCTTTCGGGAGGCTTGCCTCGGGGGATGACCCAGCAAATAGGACAAATTATAGTTTACATAGATTATCAAATTTGAGAGCAAACTCCGTTTCAGTACAAATCGCACACGATGTTTGAACCCATCGCGGAAATGAGTTTGAAATTAGAGACGATCAAACTTTCTATGTGGGAAATAATTAATTTGAGAGAATACGAGTTTGAAAAGAATGTTTTGCTAAATAAGTTGACTATATTTGCAGTGATGTACGAGTATTGATATTTGGATAATAAAAAAATTACACTTTGCCATATTCAGGGTTGGAAAAAATTTCTTTGATAAGATCAAAGTAAGATCCGAATAAAAAAAAAAATCTTAATATAGGATAAATAGTTAAGTTATAAAAGCCGAAGTATGATTCGCATAATATTAAAGTAATGGAGGAAGAGTTGGAGCTGGGAAATCTTAAATTGGTAGAGTTTGAGCTGGGGTTATATATATTTCTGGGGTTATAAAAAAATTATTTACTCCGTAACCCTGGCTGTAACCAATAATTACAGAATTTCTCCTATGAATTATATTTTTATTTTGTCCGTCTTTGCAGCTGTGTTTGGTGATTAGAACCCAAGCTATTAACAGGAGAAGAAAACACAATGTCCAGTGAACAAACCAGAACTCATATATATATATATATATATATATATATATATATATATATATATATATATATATATATATATATATATACTACTGCTGCTATATATATATATATATATATATATATATATATAGTGAGAGCGCATGTGTTGTGCATGAGTAGCTAGGAAGAGGGTAAAAAAAAAGGAATAAGTGAATAAATAAACATAAAAGGAGAAGAAGAAAAGGTAAAAGATGACTTAAGACATAGGAAGAATAATCAAGATTCACAACTGGGTCTCTTTTTGCGATGAGTTTGCCAGCTTCAAAGTTATCAATCATTCTCTTTGTTCTTTGAGCTTAATTGTTACAAAGGCATTAATCATGCAGGAGCGATGCTAAGGCTCGCTTTGAACACAAACTTTAAAGCAATGATAACAAACAATTCGCAATATGAAAACACTTGAATATATATATATATATATATATATATATATATATATATATATATATATATATATATATATATATATATATATATATACTGCTATATATGCTATATATATATATATATATTCTTTAAATCTTTACACTCCCTATATCCTCAGATGGGTAGGGTCTCAACATGCACCGACAATAGTTAAGTGGAGAACATGACGTAAGTTGAGCGAAGGTCCCCACATATCCTCCTCACACCCCTAAGGTGCGAGCCGTCGCAGCAAGAAATCAACTCTAGGGCTTAACAATATTCGACAAACCCCCACTGCAGTATCGTCCAATGTTAGAGTTCACCCCTGAGCTATGCCACCTCACAAAACTTCCCGCCATTCACTCTATTATGCAATATATATATATATATATATATATATATATATATATATATATATATATATATATATATATATATATATATATATATATATATATATATATATATATATATATATATATATATATATATATATATATATATATATATATATATATATATATATTTTATATATTTATTAATATATATATATATATATATTATATATATATATATATATATATAAAATTAGTTAGTGGCCAACAAACCTCTATCCCACGATTTTTTTTTTTTTTTTTTGGGGGGGGGGGGTCATTACCTCCCCCACTATAGTCAGGAGTAAAATGTTTTACATATATTTCCTAACCAAGTGGATTAGAGTGCAAAGATTATCTAGGCTTGATAGCAAGCCCTGCTTCGGCTCAACACATTTGGAAATTCTAGCCACCGTGGACGTGGTTTCGCATCCAAATGAGCGGACCTTCTTATGCTAGAAGCATGAGAGAGAGTGTGATTTTGTATGTTATAATAGATTGTTTTGTTGTATGTGTTGGCTATTTTTTTTAGTGTTCTGTGGGTATTGATTAGCATAATTCACTATGCCGTAAACTGTAATTAAATATTACAGAAAATCTCCAACTGAAGGTAATTTTTGTGTCCTGTGTCCTTTCAGGTAGTCAGACCAGATTCGAACTCTCGCTTTTGCGAGACATAAGGAAAATAACGATCTTTAAACGAGTAAAGACTCGCTTCAGTCCATTGAACTACCATGAACTCCTACAATATATATATATATATATATATATATATATATATATATATATATATATATATATATATATATATATATATATATATATATATATATATATATATATATATATATTTATAAATATATATATATATATATATATATATATATATATATATATATATATATATATATATATATATATAACTATATATATATATATATATATATATATATATATATATATATATATATATATATATATATATATATATATATATATATTTATATATAATATATATATATATATTACAAACATTGTGGGTGGAGACAAGTGATGCGACAAATAGCCATAATAGGACGGAAAAAGATTTTCCACTCACACACCTCCATATATGTTACCAGCATTGGTTGGTTGCTTTTGTAACCCAAAACCCAGAAGAGTGACATCTTGCTCCGGTAGGGGTGTCCCAAACACACTTCCATGGATTATAATAAATTATACTTATAATAATTAGTACCCCAAAGGAATTTTGGAACAGGTCATTTGAAAACCACAGAGTTTCCAAAATTTTTTTGAAACAGTTCATTTGAAAACTATTCTAAATTTCAAAATTTAACAACGAAACCATCTTCCCATTTTCATCCTTGCATCTATATTAGGCTTTTCGTCATATACTATGCTCACTTCTACTAAGCAAACGGTCGCTTGGAATACTGCTGAAAAATTATTCTGAGATGGTGATTAAATTTAGGATATTTTTCTTCATTTATTTTTCACCATAAGAAAGGATTAGAATCATTTGGTGTCCCTTTTATTCCATTAGAATACAAAAACCACTATGTTATCAACTTTATTATTGTCTTCAATTATTGTTTGATGTTAACAGAGAATTCATCTCAAAAGTTGATTATATTTTTTTTACCTCTCATCATATGGTTTCTGTGCCTCAATAGCAATTGCAATGATGATCTAATTATTGCCAGTCAGCATTTTTGATTTATTTTCATAACTGAGCATGCATAAATCTTCTTTACTTCTAATGTGCGTTGTTGTATCATTTGTATCTTACTCTTCCATTTGTGTGTTCAGATTTTTTCTTGCTTTGATAAAACTAAACTTCCCTAACATCCACATCTATTTAGCGAGATGTGGATATCATGCACACTCTGAATTAAAATGCGGATCTTTAAAATTTCGCGGATGTTCCATTGGGCGGATGCAGAACATCCGCCATATATATATATATATATATATATATATATATATATATATATATATATATATATATATATATATATATATATATATATATATATATATATATATATATATATATATATATATATATATATATATATATATATATATATATATATATATATATATATATATATATATATATATATACTACTGCTATATCAGGGCTGGGAGCCGGTGAAACAATGTTAATTTATTTAAACATTTTTTTTCTTTTCTTTTAATAAAAATCATTTTCTTCGTAAATTATAAAATAATTTCCCTTTGAACTGCCTTTAATTTATTCAAAACAATTGTTTCTTAGAAATAAAACTTCTTTAATAAAATCCTCCTTTAACGATGTCCTTAGATCCGATTTTATTATTTTTAAAACAAAAAATAAGCTCTCAGCATTCACTTGACTAGGAGGCAAAGCTGTAATTGTGTAAGCCGCATCTTGCAATATTTTAACTTTAACTGTTAACTTTGATTTCCAGTCGATTTTCATTATTTCATCTAATGGAATTCTATTTTGTATTTTTCTAAAGGGTTTTTAGGTTGAAGGTCTTTTAATGGTGGATTATCTTTTTTATCAATCACTTTTCTGCACGTTCCAATTGATCTTGTTTGTCAAACTTCACTTCTTCTTCTTCTTCATCTGACATTATACCACAGAGGATTCCTGAAACTGCTGAACTATCTGACTTCGACCCAGATTTCTCTTCGTCGATAGTGTTATTTATTTTAAATCCTAGTTCACAAAGAGAATTCCTAGCTTTTAATATCAGATCTTCAGTTCTGAGGAAGATTCTGAACTGTGGATCAACAAAGATGGCCGACAAAAATATTTTGTTTTCAGTTAACATTCTTTCCCTTCTTTCTTTTGAATTTTATATGATTTAATCAAAACCATTGTCTATAAAACAAATTTCCTGCAGTCAAGTCTTCTGATTGAATATTTTTTGAGGGTTTTGATTTGTTCCCACTGACTATCGGATAGAGAAAGTTCAGAAGTACTGGCAGCCATCACACTAATATAGTCTTTTAGTTGCAGAAGCTTTTCTAGTAAAACATGTACTTCCCCATCTTGTCTCTTGATATAAGGTTCAAACTTATCCAGCTTGAGGCAGCCGGCTTCCTGGAAACAGTGTGGCCCTCCAATTAAGGTGGACCAGGGGCCAGAAGTAAGTAGGTAAGCGAGTATATATATAATATATATATATATATATATATATATATATATAATATATATATATATATATATATATAAAACTAAATAAATATATATATATATATATATATATATATATATATATATATATATATTATATATATATAATATAACATATATCTATATATATATATATATATATATATATATATATATATATATATATATATATATATATATATATATATATATATATATATATATATATATATATATATATAAAGCAAATTCAGAATATGATCATTCAGGTAGCTAGTTTATATATGAGTAATGCATAGATGATAAACAGTAACGCTACAAATGATAATACAGAACTTTTATAACTTTGACTATTCTTATACTTATTTGCACCATATTATTTTCATTTTGCTCTTTAATTTTTACTATTAGCTCTTGCATTAAGAACGTTTCACTAGACTATTAGATTTTTAGATTTCAATTGACAATCATTATAATTAAAATAACTATCAAGTGAGTAGCCTATCATAACACCTTTCAAAAATTTAAATTTTTAAAATAAAGAAATTGCTTTATAAAATAATATAAAACGTTCCTAATTTTTCATTTTAAAATCATCATAGTGATTAGGCAGAAAAGCCTTAATAAAAAGTTTTTTTTAAGTTAATCTGAATCATGTTATAAGTATTTTACACAATGAAATCTTAATAATAAAATATAACGGGAGCAAATTAATTTTCCCAAACTGTGAAATGTAAAAACAATTAATTAAAAGAAAATCTGATTTTTAACCTAGACTTACCAGAGGTTCGCACGACTCAGGCTTCACTCCAAATGTTAAACCTAGTTTTTCCAGGTCACTTTTAGCATCCAGAATGGCGTCCAAGTTAAGAGTGAAGGAAGCAGCTTCCCGGCAGCTGTCTTCCACGTTGTGAGCTTCATCTAATACTAGAATACCTTTGCGAAGATCTATAGACATCTGAAAATATATACCTTTAAAGCATCCTTAAATAAGGATCAAGATTGAAGACGGATGTAAATTAAGGATTTAAAGATAACTGAAAGATATGAAAATGTGTATAGGAAATCGAAAAGGGTGTATAAATCTAGGGGGTGTTAACACCGATTCTACTATATGGAGTACGACCACAAGAGAGGATAGTAGAATACAGTCGGCGGAGATGTACGTTTTGAGAGCGACAGAGGGAATGACTAGATGAGACAGAAAGAAACTAAAGAATAAGGGTGGAGGTTGGAGTGAATGCTATATTAAATAAGATGGATTCAGCCAGATTGAGTGGTGAGAACACATAGAGAGGATTCAGGGAGATGGGAGTGGAGACGAAAGGAAAAAAGGACAAGAGGAAGACCTAGGAAGAAGTGGGGAGAGTCGGTGGAAGACTCATTGAGAGACATGGAAATATCTATAAGATAAGAGAGCTGAGAGAAGAGAGTCTGGAGATAGAGGGAGAAAGATGGAGAAGAGCGCTGGCCCAGCTGACAGGGTCTTGAACATATATAT
Source organism: Trachelipus rathkii (assembly GCA_015478945.1). Lineage (NCBI taxonomy): Eukaryota > Metazoa > Arthropoda > Malacostraca > Isopoda > Trachelipodidae > Trachelipus > Trachelipus rathkii. The sequence continues at coordinate 30,269 of JABUQX010037728.1, forward strand.
ATATATGATGTGTATATATATATATATATATATCTATTTATACTTATATAATTATATATATACTATATATTATATATATATATAAAATATATATTATATATATTTATTATATATATATATATATATAGTATATATAAATATACAATCACATAATATATATATATATATATATATATATATTATATATATATATATATATTATATATTATACTCATTCGACGTCGCTCCGAGTGTGGACGAAGTGGAAAGACTCACGATAAACAGAGGAACAAGAAGAGAAAGATTGGAAAGAAGAGCGAAAAGAAGAAATGAAAATCTGCAAAGGTTTACTGCAAGTAGTCGCATTGACGATGTTTCAGACAGGAAAACACAGAGTGAAATAGAAGTACTATTAAAGGAAATAAGTCGTTTACAAATTGGTATGTTAGAAATGTAAAATTATAAAAAATTAAATTAATTTCTATTGGAATCTAAAATGGAGGAGCTACAAAAATTTTAATACATATCAATTCTTTTTGATTAGTACAGGATAGTGCAAAATACTCTCACTCACTCAACACCACCTTGTAATTATGCAGGAAATGGTAATATGTAAAATAAATAAAATATATAACTATAGAGGTGGGCGGTACCTACGGTATTTTTTTTGGTACCGCTACCACTAAAGGCCTTACTTTTTTCAATACCACTACCGCTTCTTTTGTAATTTTTTACTAGCGCTACCGGCCGGGGCTAGATTTTTTGCACAGGTCATCATGTGGTACCGCCTTCTCTATGGTTGTGCTCTGGTAATGCGGCAAACTTTATTTTTTTTTTATTCTCACCACTATTTACACTCCATTTTTTTTTTAAACAGTTACCTCCGATATGGTTTTTGGAATCAAAGTCACGGCTACTGCCGCTATATTTTTGGAGCATTACCACTGCCTCAGTTTTTTCCGACCATCAACGCTACCGCTGCTCCTTTCTTCGGCACATTACCGTTACCGCTGATATTTAAAAAGTACCACCTGCCCCCCTTTGCTATATATCTCATATAATATTATATAATAATACCTATATAATATAACTACTCTATAATACCTATAATTATATATTATTATATAATATATATATATATATTAATATATATATATATATAATATATATATATATACCCACATTTATATATATATATATATATATATTATATATAATGAAAAAATTTAATGCTCCAATGACTCTCCCTCAATAATGCAATTGTAAACATGTACAGAAGTTCAGTGAACGATAATTTCATTACGTTTCCTTTTATTTGGATTTCCAACAGATGAATACAACAAAACAGTTTTTGGTTTTAGTTTATCCACTGATCCTAATTAAATGTGTCTAACTACAGGGAATGGATATTGGAGGGTTTTTCAGCAAAACTAAGGAACTAGGAGTAAAGTAATACGTATATATATATATATAATATATAATATATACATTATTATATTAATATATAATATACTAATATATATATTATATTATATATATATATATATATATATATAATATATTATATATTATATACTTATATATACTTATTGTGCTTTCTTCTCTTTTCTTTAGTCTAACTCTTCTTCCCAAGACTGGGGGAGGATAAAGTGCGTGTCATGCATCGGAAAGAAAAAGCAGTAGAAGAGCAGAGGAAAAAGGTGAATAAAGAAAGAAGAAGACAGCCCTCTGTACCTATAATTAGTAAGAACTCGTCGCAATCAGAAAATCACCCTAGAGCTTCATGGGACCAGGACGGATCCTCACAATGGGTAAATCGTCAAGTGTAGGGTTCATCCCTGGCCCAGGAGGGCCACAAACATACCCCTTTACAAAACCGCCATTCTCTCCTATCATGCACTTTCTCTCGCCTCTGGCAAACTACATTCTCATCTGAAACATTCTTTCTGACTCAATCCTTTTTCTTCGGTCTCCTAGCCGGTAGGTTCCCAACACACTCCCACTTAACATCAGCTTAACCAACCGCTATCATTCATCCTTTCCACATGACCAAACCTCTCAACATACTTTCATTTATTCTCTCGTTTACACCCCTTTCTTCACACCAACACATCTTCTAATCACGTTTCATTCTCATTTTTAATAAATTCTTTCACATCTAGCACGCCCCTAAGAATTGTCCATCTGAACACATTGACTTTAAATCTATACTTTCTTATTCAGACATAGTCTCACTTACTACACAATAATGTGGTAACAACAATACCCTCAATGCAAGACTCTAGCGCAATCCAGACTCAGTCTTTTAGATTCAGCAACGATTCAGTTTGCATCAGCACTTCCTGCATTACACAACTTTCCTACTAACATCTGCTATCGTTCCTTCTCATCAACACATACCTAAATATTTAAACTCAGACACTTGTTCAGCTGCTCATAACCATCTAACATAATTCACACCGAGGACTCTTCACTCACAACATAAACCTTACTCTTAATTTTATTGGATTGTAAACTTGGGTCAATTTTTAATCTGTATAATCCAAATTCTCTTACAATCTCTAACTCTCTTCAATTCACGCAACATGAACAAATCATCCGCATATATAGGTAGGGCACCCTCACTCACCTCATTCTCCATAAATTTCCTAAAAAACAACATTTTCCTGCACAACGCACTCTATATTCTTTCAATAAACCCAATCAATATAAATTTGAATCACGCAAGGAGACATAAACAATTCTTGTCTCACTCCGCTATTAATACTAAACAATGGGAACTTGCAGGAACAACATTTTTCTTACAACGCCTCACTATTTTCATAACATACTTTTGATTACCATTCAGAAGCTACCACCAACACCATATATATATCATAATATATAAACTACCTTTTAAAGATGGCTTTATACCCCTATGCAGGGGTCAACACAGGGGGGACCACAGAATCGACTTTACAGGCCGCTATGCCCAACAGCGAAACCAACGTGTTCGCAGTCGAGTTTTAATTCTTTGCCCCAGGTAGATAAACTCCAACTGCTACGCGAAGGATTTTGAACCAGCGTCTCTCGTATGAGAGGCGGTGACTCAATCCATATGTTGGGCGTATCATATATATATAATATATATATATAATTATTAATTATATATATATATATATTATATAATATATAATTATTTATATATATTATATATATATATATACTATTATATATTATAAATATACTATATATATATATATTATATATATATATATATTATTATATATAATATAGTATATATATATATTATATTATATATATAATATATATATTATAATATATATATATAATATATATATATAATATATAATATATATATATATATATATATTTATCTGACCCAGTCGGTCGCTACCGTGTAGTGGTTGGGGGCTCTCTGGGATGCTGTTGGGCGAGATATATACGGATATACCACCCGCCCTTCAGCGTCCTAGAGCGAAGAAGGCGATTTTTTTTTTTTTTATTTTTGTTTTTTTATAATCCACCATCATCCTTTAATTTTTGTATAAGGTTACCCTCCCCTTTTCCCATCACAGCCCTTGGGCTATATGGTGCTCTTCCCCGCACGGGTTTACATTCACCACACACTTCACTCCCGTGGATGAGGTACGTTGAAAAACCGGTCATATTACGCTCACACTCTGACGGGCCGCCAAATTGTAGGGAACCTAGAGCCTTGCTAACACTAGAGGAGGACTGATTCTGCACTTATGGTGTATAATCTCCGGAAACTTTACCGCGAAGACATTAGGTGCCGTGTGGTACACGGGTGGGACCCCACGTAAAGGTTTGGGAGGATCTTCCGAGGCCACATCCACAGCCCACCCTACGGGGTGGGGTCTCATTTGCTTTATTGCTATGCTGTTCATCCATGGAGACGAAGTTTGTGGTAAAAATTTTTATGCAAAAGTTATTGTACATTTTATATCTTCATTTGCTTTATTGCTTATGTGTTTCATCCATGGAGACGAAGTTGTGGTAAAAATTTTATGGAAAGTCTTTAAAATGAAAATAACGTAGGTTTAAATAAAAGGTGAGTTAAACAATTAACATCTGTCAGCTTCCCTGCCTGGCCCTACCACGGTCCCTATCATTTAGACCTGGTCTATGCTGTAAATCTATCCTTCTCTACACCTGAGGGTCCTTGCGAAAATTTCACCGATTTCGTCGACCAAGCAACCCGAACACCTCCAGGTGCCACGGCGGGCAATCGTAAAGGCTGCCCCCCGTAATAGTCGCTACTCATGTCGTTATTACTCCATGACGCTGCACCCCCTCCAGGAATGTCAGCAAGACATGTCATTCCCGATGTATTACATACTGCGAATCCACTACCTCCAAAACTCTTACTGAGGCACAGAACACATTACCTCTCAGTAGGCACTCGAAAAAAAGCCTAGGAGTTGAAAGATCAGTCACATTGAATGAGAAGTGGCGTTCCATATCTCAGTAAAAAGCTGCTAAACGACGATCACAGTTCATTCTGTAATACCTTAACGTCTCTTGGAGATGTTCCAATTATTTCTACTCCTGATGAATTAAGAAACACATCTAAAGGCACTATTTATTGTTATAAACAGAAAGACGAAGACACGCTGTCATTTTGGAAGAACTCCAACAGAAAAGATTTTCCGTTACAACATTTATAGATTTCCCTCGCCGGAAACTCCTGACAAACCAAATCCCGTTTACTGCCCTTTAATACACCTTATCCACCTACAAAGGTCAAAATAGGGTTCGAAAGTTACAGTGTTTGGACGTTTATCCCTCGACCCAGACGTTGCTTCAAATGTCAAAACGGTTTGGTCATCCCGAAAATATGGTAGGGGATCGCATGACATATGCCCAATCTGTGGAGAATTATTTCACACTCCATGTGAAATACCCTACTGCAGAAACTGCAAAGGACCACACAGTGCTTCCTCTTTCAAATGCCCGTCTATACCGTTTGAACAGGGGTTTTAGAGCTATGTACTATACAAATTGAGCAGGAGAGAATGCTATACGCCAGCTCAATGAAACAATATCAGAAATGCAAAAAAATGCAATTACGCCACATATTACGCTACTCCACGCCTCACGTGTTAATCCGCCCACACACTAAATCCTTAATAGAACTACTCCTCTCTTTTAAATTCCGTTGAAACTCAGGCAAGTACTGAAACCAGTCTACCTGTACTGCCAACACTACCAACTTCTCAAAGAGCACACAGCAGCCCTTGATTATCTCCCGTCCAAAGAGCCATAACAAGCTCTATCTGAGCATTTAACTCTCAAACAAGCTACCAAAGTGACACTAAAGCTAAGCTCATCCAATACAATTTAAAAAACACTTTCTGCGCAGACACACTGTCATACTACCAAATTGGTTCACGACAAAACTTTGCAGAGGACGGTCTCTTTGTCCTTAATTCGCCTCCCCACTATAACTAAAACCCCTGGTAAAGATGTTTTAAACCACAGAAAAGAACAGTGCCAAGTAAAGATATTTCGTTAAAAGATATAGAGGCAAACGATTCTTAAACAATAAAACACAACTAAACCAAGTGTAAAAATGCATCAGAAGAGACTCGCATAAGTCTATTCTCTTCTGAGAACAAATGCAGAAGGACTTAATTAGACTGTACTCAAAACGTAAATCACAACTAAATGATAACATAACACCACCAAGTCATATAATAAGATCTACAAGAACAGTTTTGTTCTCTGATTCTTTGCTATAATTCTTTTCTCATCCCGAGTTTCGTATTAATTGATCAGCCTGCGTCCTAAGGGATCCTGAATAACCTAGAAGATGAATTGGAAGTAAGCTTCCCAAAATTGGAGCTTTGATAGCGATGACGTCATTTCCTTACTAATGCTTCGCTGCACTCAAGAGAAAGGTGAATTGGAAAACTGTTTCAATCGTAAAAGTCAGACCAACTGCTCTTAAAATTCCTCTACAACGTTCTGGGTCTCGAAATGAGGCATAGAAGATGGAAGCGCCAGCAGGTCCATTCTCAATCAAATACCCATTTCTCAACATCACCCAGCATGAGATAAGTACTCGGAAAATTCTCAACAGAATCAGAACTTAGCAAATTCATCGAATCCATATTGGAAAATAAGATGTCGTAACCCAAATACATTCTCAAAAAGACAATACCTTTGGACACCTTCCTTCCCCATTTCATGGAAACAACTCTAAATGCCCTCCTCAGCACCTTTCTGAATCTGCTTTGCCAAGCAGGATTCTGAACTGCTACATCACTAATAAAACTAGTGGCATAAGATGCTCGTCTATTAACCAAACCAGACGCACATAAGTTGGATTCGGCTTGAATTCAACTTATCTCGCTTCATGGTGAAGCTCTTTCACAATCCATCTGAAAATCTCCTAACAGACGTCAATACAACCTAAAATTCTGGTGTAATGACTACCTGCCCACCAAGGTTTGTTTCCCTCTAGACACGAGACCCACAGTCATCAACTTCTTCATCGAACCACTTCTTAACATTACCCGTCAATAGAGACAATTGTCTTATGACCATCATCAGTATTAATAAAACTCACCATGACTATTTCGTCTTCAATGGATTGGTGTGGATATTACTTTACTAATTCGAAGAACTTGTTCAACTAATAAACATATGTACCAAAGTGTATATGTTGCAAGAACATCGACTTGTCATACGTGACTTCTTCAACATCTGATATAATCGCCAGTTTACTTCTATAGAAAAGAAGGTGAATGATAGGGAAGGAGCAGGAATACTCATTCACAAATCTAATCCTATTCCATCTCTCCAAATCTTGTAGCGGGGCAAGAATTCACTTATTCATCGATCTTACTTATTGTTTTCAATTACTTGATACTGCTATTTTGTATTTAAGTAATGCCAGGAATGTGGCAGATTCTTTTAAAACAGCTCTGTCCGGTTTGTTGTATCTAAGGTGAATTCAACTCCGCAGCTTATGGGGGTGACTCTCTGTACAGCTTAATCTAAGTACAAGATCTAATAGATCTCCTAACCCTTTTCCCTGGGTATGCCTTAAAACAGGACTCAACCTATGAACGTTTATACACACACTTATTCTTGTATTGATATTTCCTTATACTCTTGGTAGCATCCCTTATCGAACGTTTTACCTGGTCCGCTTGGATTATTATTTCGGCAGCCGATCATTACCAATAGCTTTAAATGAGATTGTACCGAACCCAATGTTAAACTCCAACTCCAGCTGGCGTTATGATGAGCGGATGGGCTCCTTTTTAATAGGCGAAGCTATCCCTCTTTCTCCTTTTAATAAACGATTTCCGACTGTTTGATGATGCTTTCGCTTCTTCCAGAAAGTAGTCATCTCGGCTGCGGAAGCTTGCATTCCACAGTCTTCCTCAGACAGGCGGTCGGCAACCATACAGGATGGTCCCAAGAGTGCGCACAAGCCAACGGAGAGAAGAAGAAACTCTACAGGCAATAACAAAAAGGCCGTACTACGACAAACATGATTATTTTTAAAAGCAGCCGCAGCGAGATCTCGGCGAATTGATCGTCAAACGCGTAAACAAATATATTTCGAGTAACATATCGACTGTTACTCCACAACTCCTTCCTTGTGTGGAAAGTTACACAGCACATAATCTCGTCGCTCAATGACTCTTACCACAGTCTTCGTTATGGGCTGAAATACTGATACGATTTCAGTCCGGCGGTGGTAAAGCGGATGGCGTTAGGTTTATAGCTTTGCCAGCCACTCGAGTTCTTTCCGCTACACTGAAGCTTTTCAAAAACTGGAACTGACCACAGCCACCGAACTTATTCAACAGCGAAGGAGAGATACATACTACAACCGTCTTTTTACACTTGCAGAGTAATCAACTGATTGGGCAAATGCAAGCGGTGCCCTTGGTCCGACATGAATTTCTTTAACAATCATGCCTAACTCCAGTCATAATACCTCCTTTCGGTCAGCATATTTTGCTGGATTTATATACGAATATGGGATCGGAATCTTCTTTTCCATCTAATTGGACTACAGTTTGTATTTCCTATCCCCAAACCTGGAAGATCGAAGTTGGTCAGACAACCAAAGACAATTTGCTGACCCGCATGTCACTCTCCCTTAGTAATTAAATGGAGAAAAATGGTCTACTGGCCGCTTTATCCTGTTTTGGAGAGCCGTCAAGCTTCTCAACTTCCAATTTGGTTTCCGCAAAAATCGCTCGACTGCGGCCATTTGTTAAAACTAGGCCATGACATCCGGAGAAAGCCTTCTCAACTGGTGGATGGTTTTGTGTCTTTTTTGACCTTGAAAAAAGCTTACGACACAACGTGAACTGGGATTCTCCTTAAACTCATTCGCTTAGTTTCCGCTACTAATCCTTTTTTATCAATGCTTTAAGCACGCAAATTTTCAGCTTCGTGCTCTTCTCCTTCTGTCACGTCCAACTTTACTCTGGATGAAGGCGTTTCCGCAGGGTAGTGTTTTAAGTGTACTAATATTTGCTCTCGGATTTAATGATATTGGTTAACCTTCTATTCCAGCGACTGTCAACTTTTTCTCTATAATGTGAATGACTTAGCATTATACATAGCCGGTGCCGGGCTGCCCTTTCTCGAACGGCAACTTCAACTAGCTATTGAAAATATTTCACAGTGGGCTATGCTCCATGGCTTCCATTTATTTCCACCAAAACTCAAGCAGTGATTTTTTAAAGAAAAAGGGAATGAGAACTTGCCAAACTTCTCCGGAACCTAACGTTATATGGTTTGCCCCATTCGTGTAACTTCACAGGTAAATTTCTAGGCTCATCCTAGATGACCACTTAACATTTGCACCGCATATTAAACACCTAAAAGCAACTTGTCATCGCACCTGACTGTTGAGTCTCTTCACCTCAAAATCTTGGTGTGCTGCAAATTCCTTTTACGTCTTTACGTAGCCTTAATCCGATCGAAACTGGATAAACTGCATGTTTCCTCTCAAGTCCACAAATACTTACAAAAATAAAACTGTAGATCCTCCAAACGAAGCGATCCGTTCTCTCAACTGGAGCTTTTTCGATCGTCCCACCAAGGTGAGTCCTTGAAGTTGATCATGTGAGCCATCTCTCTCGAGAGAATACATCATGTGGTAAGTTATGCTTCGTTTTCAAACCCATACGTCTGCTTCTGACGATAATAGCTAAAACAACCGATTCTTGCGGGGTACCTCACGCACTCAAACCTAATTACTGGCACATTCTTGCAAGACGGTTCATAACATTTTTAATTTCCTCACACTCCCTTTCAAAAGGTGCTGCTTTCTTCATTTGGACGAAGGGTATACATTGCTATTTCCCTCTCCTAACCATTTGGACTTGGCTTGACATCATATCTTTCCTTCCTCTCACCCAAATCTGCCATCTGCGCTTGCCAACCAAGTCACTGACTAACCTGAGAGTTAAAAAGCATCATTTCTGTCTCATCTCACTTCAGGCCGCAGTTAGTCGGTAATTTACATCGCTCTCCGATGTTTACTGACGTGTAGTCTGACGACACGGTTTCCTAATGGGGCAGTGGTGTGGGCGGGTATTTTGTGGCCCGCTTTTTCCTTTTTCTCGCTGCTGTCTTTTCTTATTATTATCTCTTTACCTGCCCACGCTAAAAACCTAGTCGCTTCCCCTCTCGCCCGCCATACCCATCCATCACCACTTAATAGCGTCGTCGTTGATGATGAATTTCCTTGGCTCATATCGCGCTTCCAAAACAAACTTTTTTTACAGCAGGTCTTTAACCAGCTATAAATATTGCGAGCCGGCTTATTACTCCGTGCGCGCTTTCCCTCGATCCTATCTAAATATCGCTACCTTTAACCAAGATCACTGATAATATCATATGTCGTTTATTTTCCTAGATTCGGCTTAGCGCGCTGCTACAAGCGCTTAAATAACCCCTTCATTCTAAAAACGGCAATGGCATCACCGGGAGGTACTGGGACGATACTATCAGTGTAGACAGGGAGGCGGCCCGAATCGTTTTGGCCATCTCTGGTCAGCGATTTTCATTGGCAGTTTACATCCTACATGAGAGGAGTTCCCACATCACATATCTTGCTTTTTCTTACGGAGTGGGAAGTCGAAGAATTGTTGTAGAGGCTTGTTACCATTGGCGTTTTTTAGAATAAGGTGGTTTAAGCACCTGGAGTGCGCCAAGCGAATCTGAATAAACGACATATGAGTGATCTTGATTAAGAAATTTAGAATTCGAGAAAGGGCATCATTATAGCCATTAATCTGCTGTAAAAATTGAAAGCATAAGGGGGGGGGGAGGATAGGGAGAGGTTTGCGGTCAGGAAGACAGAGAAGCGGCCCACACTGTCCCCATTTTTAGAGCCGTCAGTAAAACACTGGGAGTAAAATTTCATCGTGACCTAGCGGCGGTGAAGCAGAAATGATGCTTTAAGGGCAGCACGGATGGCTACGATTTGGAGAGAGATGTAGAGCCAAGCAAATGGTAGGAACTGGAAATAGCCAAGGTGTGTACCTTCGTCAAAAGAGATAAGGCAGCACCTTTTGAAAAGGGATGTTTAGGAAATTAAAGATGTTTGAACCGTCTTTGCAAATGGCCAGTTATTAGGATTCTAGGTATCTGCAAATCGGTGTAGAGCAGACGGTATTGGGGGGTTTGAAAACGAAGATACTTGTACACATGAGGTATTCTCTTCGAAGAGAGAGTGGCATCATTGGATTTCAACTTCCAAGGCTCACCATGGGGGGACGATCGTTATCTCCACTGGAGGCTTTTTCGATCGTCCCCAGGTCGAGCTGACAGTTCGATAATGTGATGCCACCTCTGTCGAAGAGAATAATCTGTGTACAAGTTATCTTCGTTTTCAAACCCCAATACGTTTGCTTGACACGAAATTTTCTGCAGGAGGTACGTCAGAATCCTAATTAATAGGCCATTTGCAAGACGTTCAAATAACATTTTAATTTCCTCAACATCCTTTTCAAAAGTGCTGCTTTCTTTGACGAAGGGTACCACTTGGCTATTTCTCTCTACATTTGCTTGGACTCTGCATCTTCTCCAAATCTGCCATCCTGCTGCCTGTTAAGATCATTTCTGTCTAACGCTGCCCGTTCAAGATAAATTTACTCCAGTGTTTTCTGATCTTAAATAGGGGACAGTGTGGGCGCTTCTGCTGTCTTTCTGACTCGCAACCTTCCCTACTTCCGCTTATGCTTAATTTTTACCAGCAGAGTTAACAAGCTATAATGATTGCTTTCTCCGATTCTAATCACTTAACCAAGATACTCATATGTCGTACTTCAGATTCGCTTAGCGCGTACAAGCGCTTAAACCTTATTCTAAAAACGCAATGGTATCAGCTGTAAAACAATTTCTTGCTTCACTTCCGTAAGAAACAAATTATTTTTATGTTTGGCTCCCTCTCATGTTGGGTAAATGGCAATGAAATCGCTGACAGAGCGGCCAAAGGCCGCCTCCTCTTCTCAGAGTTGTTCCAGGTACTCCGGATGCCATTTCGAACAGGCCGCCTCCATCCAACTGTTATATCCTGCTCGTCCGACGGGGCTTTTCGATCTTGCTTGGCAAGAGTGCTGGACGAGTGATCGGCGGGAAGGAAACTCAGAAACATAAAGCGAACATCGGTGAGTGGTTTTCCTCCCACAGACGAAAGCGCTTTACATGAGGTGATACTTTGCCGCCTCGTATTGGCCAACTAATATATCACAGTCTTATATGTCACGAGACCCTCCTCACAGTTTGCAAATTTTGCGTCGCACCCTCCGATATCTGTTTCTCTATCTTCATTGAATTGTTGCCCATTGGACCCTTAAATATAAGACTGTCGTTAATTTTTCCTATTTTACGGTCAACATACAACAGCATTCTAAAGATTATCCAATATCTTTATCATGCAATACCTTCCCGCACTTTAGCAGTATAAACACTACTCTTTCATTTTTGTAATTCAAAGAAAGTAATATTTATTATAGCATTTATGATCTTTGGATTACTGTAATAACTTAAAGATACATCTTTAACAATGCAAGGATAAAATTTTTAATTTAGGGTTTTTATATTATTTTGCATAACGACATGAAAATATAATCATATTCAACCAATAAATCATCTAATCTTTTAAGGACATTTGAAAACATAATATAATGAACAAGGGCCCCACCATGGTGCTAAGATTTTTCAGCCCAGTGTGGACCGCTTAAAATTGAATGAGCAAACACTTTGAAAATAGATACTTTCTCTAATCAAAAAAAAACAAAAAAAATAATATATATATATATTATAATATAATATATATATATATTATTATACTATATATATATATATTATATATATATATATATATATATATTAATATATATATATATATATTATATTATTATTATATATATATTTATATATATATATACGGTATATATATATATAACCTTTTCTTTTTTAATCTTCTTTTCACTTCCCTGCCTTCGATGGGAAGTAGGTTATGGGTAACATGCTCGCGAAAGAGAAAGTTAATAGAAGACATGAAACGTGTCGAAAGAAAAGACGCTGGCATTCATTCCTCTACCCAAAAAGGGTTCCTCCCCTGTCAGGCCAGACACAACCTACACTGTTCCCATTGACTTCTACAGCAAGAAGTTATCAGATTCTTACCTTGCTTCAAAAACCCAAACTTAACATCTTTCTTTCTTAATACATTCCTTTATTGGTCAAAACCAGTCCGAATGCTCACCTTTACATACCTTGGGTTTTCACAGTCGGCCGATTCCCGACATACTCCCGATTTATCCATTGGAAACATTAACCGCTACGATACCGTGACCATATCCAGTCCTTTCCATATGACTAAACATCTTAATGTACTTCTCGTTATTTCCTCTTTTCTCTCATCACCATTCAATTCAAAATTCCACGAACCCAATGGCTTTTTATTTTTCATTTTATCGAATTTTTCAACCTAACATGCTCTAAATGTCTTTCTGAAGATTTTCCTTAGATCTTAATACATTTTTTCACATCATAGTTTCAATATTATAAGTTAAGCGCCGGTACAAAGATCCGCTCATGCAAATCTAGTTCAATCAAGAACTGTTCAATTGTATTAATTCACCAAGGGATTTATTTGCAACCAGCCACCTTCCTACCACTTTCAATTTTTCCACCTACATTCTGCATCATCCGATTCCATTTCATCATCCAACATATAATGTAAATATTTAAACATAGATACTTGCTCAACTCACCATCCAACATGACTCACACCGCGGACTACCATAACCCTGTCTTAATCCTGCATTAACTTTCAAACGCCCACTTTTCCAACCCTTCCAAACCATTAACCAATCTTATCAACTTTAGATTCGACCACCTAAATCAATAATCTCCGTGTACAATAAGCCAGTGCAACTCCATCTCTTCATTTTCCATATTCCCAACAACCTTCCACTAACCCAGACACTCTGATTCTTTTTTTC
>JABUQX010037729.1:0-2500 GCA_015478945.1 Trachelipus rathkii
TATGCTATTATAATAATAATAATAATAATAATAATTAAAATAATAATAATAATATATAAAATAAAATAATTAATAATAATACTAATAATCCAGTAATATAAAAATGAATTTAATAATTAATAATAAGAACAATAATAAATTAATAATAATAATAATAATAATAAACAATAATAAATAATAATAATAAAAATAAAAAATAATAATAATAATAATTAAACAATTAATCAGAATAAAATAAGAATATTTAAAAAAAATAATAATTAAGGAACTATAACACCACAATTAATAGTAATAATAATAATAATTAAAATAATAATAATAATAATAAAAAATTTAAAAATAATAATAATAATAATAATATAATAAAGAAACAGCAAAACAATAAGATTGATAAATAACCAGTTCAACTGTTTCTTACAGACAAACTAGGTAAGTTGTAAATTATTTCAAATATAATTTACAACAGTAATAAATATAATAATAATAATAATAATAATAATAATAATCATAATATAATAATAAAATAATAATAATATAATAATATAAAATAATTTTATAATTAATATTATCTTTAAAAAGCAATTGTTTTATCAATAATCCCTATAAGATTCAAATAATAACTGAACAATAATAATAATAATAATAATGTAAAATAAGAATATTTAATTATTTAATAATATATAATAATAAAATAATAATAATAAAATAATAATAATAATAATTAATAATGATAAAATTAATCAAAATAAATAATAACAATGAAAAGTATTTGAGAAGCCGACATATCTTTTATGAGTCCATCCAGAATAAAATAATAACAATAGAAATTTTAATAATAATAATAATAAAAAAAATAATCAAACCAACAACAAGATGAAAAAATTTAAACATAGGAATTTTTTTAATAATAAAAATAATAATAATAATAATAATAATGGTCTTTCAGGAAGTCCTTCTGGAATGAGGAATATTTGTTCCAGATTCATCATTTGATCATTTATAGCTCGCACTTGTAATTCACTAAAAATTTAATAATAATAATAATTAATAATAATAATAATAATAATAATAATAATAATAATAATAATAATAATAATAATAATAATAATAAAATAATAATAATAATAATAATAATAATAATAATTAATAATAATAATAAATAATTAATAAATATAATATTAATTAATATAATAATAATAATTAAATAATAAAATGAAAATAATAATGAGAATAAATAATAATAATAATTAATAAATTAATAATTAATAATAAAATCATAATAATCATAATATAATTAATAATATAAAAATAATAATAATAATAAGAATAGTAATATATTACTACTGCTAATTTCAATAGTTTTTTGAGTTTACTTGTAAATGGCTATATAAATAGTATTAGTACTTATTATATAGCTTTTTTTTGAGTTTACTTGTAAAAGATAATTTAAGAGAATTTTCATTTTTAAATTCGCTAGTGTAATCATTTAAATGTCGAGCTTCCTCTTGTCTAGTTTTCATAACCTATAGAAAAGGAGATTACGTGAGCCACTATTTCTTAGATTTATGTCTCTTTGAATCTTGGTTTATTATGAAAGTTTAGATATTAGGAAAGTTACATGCTTATTTTTGTATCTTGTGCTGTCCTTTAATAGAGAATAACTTCAATAGGTCTCTAAATTGTAATATTTTAAGTTTTTTTAAAAATGCTGTATGCTCATAAAGTTTTGTAGTGGGCTTAACAGTCGGAATGGAAGCGAGTTTTTCATCAAAATAACCGATTAGTTGCTGATTTTGCTAGCTATGCCATGACTGGAAAGGACAAATAATAGATGTGGGTTGTATATGTGCCATGAGCTATATCTTCTTCATTATATTATAACTCGGAATGAATTTTTTCCAATTTTACTAGTATATACATATATTATCGCTAGTTTACCACAGCTGGTTGATATGTTTTGAATGCATTTTTCATCTAAGCGTTACCCCAAGCTATCTTTGCCATTGTGCTCTTTTCAAAGTCAACTCTTTAATTTTATGTTGAAATTATCAGCTTATATTTAGTTTGTGTTATTATGATGTATGACCGTTTTTTTGCAGTTTAGATTGAAAGTTTATTGAAGTCTATCCATGTTTACTTATTTAAGACGTCTCTGCTTTTGGATAGGTAGCCGGATTTTATCCTTTCATTAATTATTTGAATTATCATCAGCAATGAGGACCATGAAAGATTGCGTGTGAATTAAAATAACATCTTTGGCTATTACAATGTAAATAATAATGGGCCAAAAATAGATCCTTGGAACACCGCAAGTTGTTTGTAGTGGTTCAGAGCATGTTTACACCTATTTTCACATACTTAGATCTTCCACTTAGATAAGTTTTAAACCATTGTAGTGTGTTTCCCTTTATCCCATCTTATTCATTAAATTGCAAAGTAGTATATTATGATATTGTATCAAAAGCTTTTGTAAGATCCATTAATATAAGTGCAGTTGAAT
>JABUQX010037729.1:7500-47500 GCA_015478945.1 Trachelipus rathkii
AGTATGAAGATTTGTCATCAACATTAGTTGCCTCGCTAGATAAGGACACACCAGAAATAAAAGTATTGTAATATTTAACTGATAAAGATCATTCTCTGCAGTCATTGCATAAGTATCCATCCGTTAAAAAAGTCTTCTTACTTTAAAATACTGTACTACTATCATCAATCAGCCCCTGTTTAGAGATTGTTCAGTTTTGCAAGTCATATTCACTCCCCGAAAAGAAATAAACTTTTTGATATATGTTTGAAACCCTTTTTATGCTCAAAGGTAATTCTTCATATGTGTAATTCACGATCCTAAGTATTATTTTACATTATTTTTAAGATTATGGTAAATAAAATATTGTTCATCAATACTTTTTTTTTATTAATCAAACAATGTTTAGATAGATATGAAACACAGAGAAAATGTAACGACGTTACATATAACGTGTAACGTTAACGCTATTAGATTTTTAAAATGTAGCGATGTAACGGTAACGCAGCTCATTTCTTGTCAAGTAACGAGTAACGGTAACGCTGAGCAATTCAATGTAACGGTTCCTCTCTCTCTCTCTCTCTCTCTCTCTCTCTCTATATCTCTATTATATATATATATAATATATTTATATATATAATATATTATATATATAACTATATAATATTATATATATATAATATATATTATATAATAATATAGATATCAGTATCTATATATATATATATATATATATATATATATATATATATATTTGATTTACAAAGTGACGTCACAAGTCCGTTTAAGAGAAAATTAGAATATCTGAATAACAATTTATATATATATAAATATAATATATAATGGGAAGCAAACACAAACCACAAGCGCCAGAACAAACACACCAAAGGGAGCAGGAGGGCCACAACCCCGTAGGAACCTGCACGTCCAGAGCTCAGTCGGATAAATCGGTCTCATAGCGCAAGTGATACTACTCGTAACCGCGCTCCCGGCCTACAAAACTGTTGTATTTTCTTTTTCCTCTTTATATAATTCAAGGCATCTTCTTTGAAGAGCTTTATCATTTGCTTTTAGAACATTCATCCACGCTTCTTCTTTACCTTTAACCGCTTTCATCACCTCTTTTCATTCCACCATTCACTGTTAACATTACTTACTTCCTACTTTAGCACATCCACATACTTCCTTTGGCCACTAGTAACAATTGCTTCCTTCAATTGCCCCCAGATTTATTCAATTATTCAACTTGTTCACATTTAAATGGAAATAGAACATATAAATGGGCATAAAAAACAACAAAACTAACCTTATTGTCTTGATCACTTAACTTCTCACTCTTATTTTACCTACTTCCTTTCGTATCACCTTCCTCTCATCCAAGCCCCCACAACTTAATTTTACATAGGGAACAACCAATATTGATCTCGATATCCGAATTCCTAAAACCCCCTAACTGATTTTAACAAATCCAACAGATACTTCAACATCTTCTTCACCAACACAAAAACAATCATTCTCTTCGCTTCGATTAGGTTTGCCGTTGTACATTATATTATATATTATATATATATATAATATAATATATATATATTATATAATATATATATATATATATTATATACTATATATATATATATATATTATATATAATATATATCATATATATATATATATATATATTATATAAAATATATATTTTTCAACAATCTTTAAGTGTGTTTGAACCCTTACCCTTTTAGATTTTTAAGCCAAGAGCGGTACCCCTTAACCACAATGTAATTGAAGGGAAAGTTGCCAGGTTCCACTGAAAGCTTTGCTTCCCAAGAATGGGTGATAGGCATGTTCGTGACATTCTAACTCCAGAACAAGATCTCCCTGCTCACACTTCGGGTCAGAGGCAACACTTGGGTAAATTTTAACCGGGAGCTTTGAATAGGATTACACATTTGGCAATTTAAATCGCTTGCTTTTATTATAATGTATTTGTTCAAAAGTCCCTAAGTGGGTTTAAACCCTTACCCTATGATGTTAAGCCAAGAGTGTTACCCCTTAAACACGATGAGCTAAAAGGAAATTCTGGGCCAGGTTCTCACTGAAAGGGCTTTTGCTTTTCCAATAGGAGTTCAAGTCATGTCGTTGGACATCTAACCTCCAGACAGATCTCCTCGCTCACACTCGGGTTCAGAGTGTCAAAACCATTGGTGTAAATTTTAACTCAGCAGGACATGGCCTTGCACTCCTCTTTGGGAAGCAAAGCTCATCATTCAGTGGTAACCTGGCAGATTTTTCCTTTTAGCTCATCGTGCGTTAAGGGTAACCGCTCTGGCTAACATCCTAAAGGGATAAGGGTTTTTTTTCAAACAACCCACTTAGGGACTTTTAAAAAATTAACAAATAAAAACACGATTTAAGGCCCATATATATATATATAATATAATATATATATATAATATATATATATATATATATTATTATATATAATATATATATATATTATAATATATATATATATATTATATATATATTTTTTTTTTTTTTTTGTTTAGACGGGTTTGCAACCAAGAAATATCTTAACAAATGCGGCTATTGCGAGCTAGTTAACTTTCAATTAATTTGCATTAACAAATTAAATAGAAATAAATTTTTATAAACAACTAATATTATTAATTTTAAAGATAATGACATTTTAAAATTTCACTATTTATTTTCTAAATTAAATTTTATTTTCAAAAAATTAGTCAAGAACAGAGTTGTATGATTGATGGAATGGCGAACTTTAAGGAAGTTAACGGTAAGAATGTTCGGATATAAATATAACCTATTCAAATCAAATACTTCAAAGTAATTTCTAACTTTGTTTGACATTATTGTTTATTGTTAATACAGATTTTTGTACAATTGTATTATTTTAATAAAATGGTTTAAAAACATTTTTATTGGGATAGGTCATGAACCATTGAATTTAATTTTATTTATTGTAATAACATCGAATCTTTTAGAAAATAATATATAATAATAAATTAATTAAATTATAAATATTAATCAATTAAATAATTAATAATATAATATAATAAAAATAATAATAATTAAATATATAAATAATTAATAAATAATTTAAATAGCAAAAACAAAATCATAAATATTTAAATATAAATAATAAGCAAGTCAAATTCGTTATAATAGTATTTTAGCAATATATATTCACAATAATATAAATAACAATATAATATAATAATATAATTAATAATATAAAAAAAAATATTAATAATAATAATAATATATTAAATTATAATTAAATAATAAAAATATATGTTTATATATTTATAAAAAGTAAATATTGATTATGCTGAAATACTAATAATTATAAATAAAATAAATATAAATCATAATTATATTAAATAATATAATATAATTATTTAATACTATTATTATTAATAATGAATAGTCTACGATTTAATCATGTTTTAAAAACTTATCAATTTTCTATAGTAGACCGAAAAGTCATTGTTGATTCACTTCCAGTGAGGCCCAAAATAGCAAGTTATTTATAAATAAATAAGATTAACAAAATATATTTTCATCAAAATGATGTTTTAAAAGTTACCTATAATATTATAATAAATGATAATTTTTAAACTTTATTAATGATAATAATTTAATTTATATATAAAGTTGAAATATTTAAGATACAATATATGCATTTATTTAAATTTATTATAATTAAATAATTAATTGAGTATAAAAATTTTCATCCCTGTTCATAATTGGTTTTCTTTCTTGAATTGGTCTCAAATGGGGGAACAGCCCTTATCATTAATTTATTATTATAAGCATTTTTTTATAAAAATATTTTCTAAACAATACCATATATATACTAATATAAAGTAATTAGTATTATAATATATAATTATTTATATAATATATATATTAATATTATATAATATTATATATAATATATTAATATTATATGATATATAATATATGATTATTAATAATAATATTATATTTTTATTAATATGATATATATATATATTATATATTGAGATTGTTATATATATATATTATATATATTAATATATATATTTAATATTATATATATAAAAGAAATCATATCTCTAGATAAATAATATTGTTATATAGTTATAAATTCATATTATTCTTAAATATAAAATATAGTTTATATAATTTATAGCAACTTAATTATAAATTGCAAAAACTATATATATTATATTATAAATATTACATAATAATATTTTATTGAAAATGTATCCAAGTAAATATCTGTAGCTGTCGAAAAAAACTCATTTTTATTTTCTCTCTCACCTAAATTCTTAACTTGTTAAAATAAAATAAAGTATGTCTTACATCTTTATTGATAATAAAAAAATATTATAAAAGTCTGATATGATCTTTCCCACAATATATATTACTATATATATATATATATATTATAATACTCATTATTACATTAATATGATAAATATACTTGGTATACACTACTTAGTAATTATATAATATATATTATATATATATAGCATATATATTACACTTTATATATTAAAAGTGTTAAAAAATAAAAAAATATAAGTGAGGGTAGTGAGATACATATTATCCTAGATATTATAAATTTATATTTATAATATTAAACTGTAGAATTCTTAGATGAGCAAGTAAGCTCTACCTTATATAGTAAAGTTTATCATTTTAATATATTGTAATGTGATTGCCATTATGTACAGACGCATATTGTATATAATGCGTATAATGATGATTGGTCTATTATATAGCTCTAGTTTATAGTCAGGATTATAGACTTTAAAATTGGTAGCATACTAAGACTGGCTATTGGAGTATGCTATAATTATATATGGCCAAGTATATTAATGGTATAGTGCTCTTGACAAAAGTCACATTTGAATCCATTAATAAAATAATAACTTCATTATTTGTAAATAAATATACATAGAATATTTTAGTATAAGTATATATATTGATCAGTTTATTAATTTAAAGTTGATATCTCTATAATTTATTGTTTTAAATTCTTCCACAGGAAACTAATAATATTTCATTATCTTGCAGAATAAAATGTCATTTTTAGTTTTAACTTCTTTAGGGTATTATATAAATTAATATTATATATAGTTAATATGCTTTAGTTTTATATTTCATATTAGTATTATATTGTAGCTGAATATTATT
The DNA here is from genome assembly GCA_015478945.1 of Trachelipus rathkii. Classification (NCBI taxonomy): domain Eukaryota; kingdom Metazoa; phylum Arthropoda; class Malacostraca; order Isopoda; family Trachelipodidae; genus Trachelipus; species Trachelipus rathkii. Next base: position 12,682 of record JABUQX010037729.1, read on the forward strand.
TATATTATAATATATTAAATATTATATATTAATATATATAGTATATATATAATTATTAATATTACTAATTATAATTAATATATATAATATATATATTAAATATACATATATAATAGATAATATATTAATATATATATAATATTAATATCAATATATATATTAATATTAAATATATTAATATATATTAATTAATATATAATAAATATATATACTATCATATATATATATAGTATATAATCATATATTATTAATATATATATATATATTATAATTATTAATATTAGAAACGAATTATTTGATTCTGGAATACCTTCATCCTTATCCGTGAAAAATAATAATAATCCTTAGGATTAACTGCTATAACTATTTTTAGTAATATATATATTATGAATATTTATAATTAATATATATATATACATTATATAATAATAATAATTAATAATTATATATTAATATATTAATATTATATATATTATAATAATATTATATTATATAATATAAATAATATATATTTTAATATATATATATATTAATTATAATATATTATTAAATATATATATTATAGTTATATTATATATAATATTATATATATATTAATATATATATATAATATATTTAATATTTAAATAATTATATTATATATATATATATAATAATATTTATAAATATTATAATAATATATATATTATTAATATTAATATATATATATATAATTATTATTATATTAAAATATATATTATATAATTATTATATTATAATATAATAATATATAATATTATATATATATTTATATATTTAATATATATATATTTAAATTAATTATATTATAATATTAATATATATTAATATATTAAAAATATATATATATTAAGTATATATTATTATATATATATAAATATATTATGTATAAGCTGTATCTATATACCCAATTATATAATCTTCAAGTGATATATCCACTGATAATATATATATATTAATATATATATTAATTATAATTTAATATATATATGATATTTATAAATTTGATATATATTATATAAAATATTATATATTATATATTATAATATATATATATATTAATATATTATATATTATATATTTTTTATATATATAATATATATTATTAAATTATATATATATTATATATAATATATTAATTATATATTATATATATATTATATTATATATATTGTATATTATATATATATATATTGATTAACTATATATATTATTATTAAAATATTTATATATATTATATTAAATATATATTAATATAGAATTATATATATTACTATATATATAATATATTAATATATATATAGTTATAATAATATATAATTATTATATATATATATTATATATATATATATATATATATAATATATATATATCTATAATAATATATATAGTAGATATTAATAATATTAATATATATATTTATATTACAATATATAATATTAGTAGTAAGACAAATATAGTAATTGATAAATTAAAAGGTTAGCAGTATATTACTTAATAATATTTAATATAGTATATATATAGTATATATATTAATATATATATATATTAAATATATTTATATATATAAATATATATATTATTACATTAAATATATTATTAATATAATTATTATATTATATATATTAATATATTATATAATATTAATATAATTATTTATATATTAATATATATATATATATATTAATCTCATGATATTAAATAAAACTAAAATTTTTAAAATTTTTGAAATCTCTTAAACTTTATAGTGTGTTCCAGACTCTAACAGTATATAGTATATGTGAGAATATAGGTGAGTGAGATGTTAATATAGCCCGATATTTTATAATTTAGTGGTAGTTGAGGAGTATTGATTATTATAATTTTTTGTAAATATATTCCTATAAGTTTTATCTAGAAGGAATACATACTAATTTATAGGTCTATAAGTCCATCTTAAGAAGTGATACCACTATAATCCATTATTCTCTCTATAAAAAACTATAATATATATATATACAATCAACTATTTATATAACCAAGGATAAAGTTGAGAATAAACATTATGTCTTGATGAAATTTAAGCTGTGAAATCCTAATTATTATAGTTTATATAATATCATCTTATTGATTAAAAAAGTTAAAATAAAAAAAAATAATTTAATAAATTAAAATAAATATATTGATATTTAAAAAAATATAAAAAACTAATTCATATATCTATACAAAAACTATACAATAATAGCTATCAGAATACGAAAAAGATTAATATTTAACATTATGGATAATACCTCTTCGTAAAGATTTATTAACTATGATAAATAAAATGTAATTAAATATTAAATGAAATTGAATATAAGAATATTTTAATATTTTAATATTTTTTAAATAATTATATATTATTATATTATATAATAATTAATTAATTTATTAAGTTATATATAGATAAATAATAGTATTTATAGAATGGCCATGTTATATAGAGACCTTTTATATGTGATATTAATATACTATTACTCTCTAGTGTATTAAAAATATATAATAAATTATAGTAATATACTAAAAGGAAATTTTATGTATGTATATATTAATATTATTATTATTTTATAATATTATAAAATAACTTTACCCCAAGCTGAGCTTATTGTTAAACTTGTCCCTATTATATCTATAAATAATATTATCAGACTAACCACTTGTATTGGCTATATTTGAAGCACACATGTCGCTAATCTCTGCAGGAGACTCTCTACTATCGTCTATGAACAGAGACAACCATGTGACTCGCAGAAAGTCTCAGGACCATTCCGTGAGAACCAATTATGCGACACTTTATATTGTCTACCACATCTCGAGTGGATAAGAAATATAGTGGCGATATTACTCGAAGAGTGAGCTCCCACCACGCTCCTATCTGGTATGTATTGACACATCGGGGGGTGCTTTGGAGTCGCGAGTGTGAGATCCTCCACATTCACGTCCCCTTGCCGGGTATGCAAAGACAGTGCTAGCCTCCCCTCTGTGATATTCCCCGCGGCTCAAGTAAACCCCCTACAGAATTTTGCTCAGCACTCGGTAGTTGTACCGAGTGTGTGACATAATTAAACATTATAAGTGATATCGAAAATGCTCTTATACTCAATTATTATACTCACTATATGTCCCACCTCATACTCAGTGCTACTAATATAAAAATCAAATCTATGTGCTCGCATATTTTATGTTATATTCTATTTTTATATTTTATATTTTTTGTATACATTATCCGATACCATTATAAATTTTTTATTTAATATGCGATGTCCTCTCAAAATATAATGAGATCATCATATCATGTATTATGTGACAATATTTAGACATTTGTTCATGAGCGATGAAATTGAAGAATAGAAAAATTATTTTTTATTTTTTTTTTTGTGTGAATTTTATAATATGGTCCTCAAAATTAGGATAAGTTTTCGTTTCGCCTGAAATATTATGCCAGGATTCCAGCAATGTATTCCTTTTCCCTTAGTGAGAGAGTTTGAGAGATTTGTAGTTTGTTTGTGTTTGATTTTGAAATTGTGTAGTACTCTTCTTATAAGCTTGGCTATCTTATTATATATATATAATTATTTAATATTAATCATTTTAATTTATATAATATTTATTCAGTATTATTTAATTCATATTTTAATTATTTCATATTAATAAAACTTAGATTCAGAAATAAATAATTTAAATAAATATAGTAATAGGAGAACTGAAGTAAGCAATAAATATTTATATTCATTAAATATAAATCAAATAATAATTTAATAAATAATAATAATAATAATAATAATATGAACAACAATTATTTAAAATATAAATAATAATAAATAAATTAATATAATATAATAATAATAATTATAGTTATAATATAATAATAAATAATTAATAATATACAAATTTAAATATATTTCTAAATTAATCACTCTTATAAATAACTTTATACTTTAATTTATTATTAATATTTCTAATTAATATAATATTATTTTTAATATAACTTTTATATTTTTTGATTTTCTTATTATATTAAGTGTCATTATTTAACTATAATTAGATGTGAAATTAAAATACAAAATTTATAAATGTTAAAAATTTATTACATCTTTTCTTCACCTGATTGTTCTCCGAGACTTATTTATACCCATAAGTATTAAAGCTCAAAATTGTCATCACACCATTTTCCTCTGAATATTTAAATTAATTTAGGTTATTTAATATATCAAGTGAAGTGACTTAAATATATAAGTGACTATTAGTAGGATATAAATAATAATATATTATATAAGTATATATAAGTAAATTATAACTCAGTTTATGATTAATATAAAGTATTCTGAATGATTAATAAATTATATATACTACTTTTGAATGTGAAAATATCTTTTAGCTCTATTTACCAGTGATGGATTTAGATCGGTCCGTTGCCTATTCTATCGAATATTATTGAGTAGCTCTGGCGAAGACGTGATATAACTCATCCATTATATGCAAATTCGTCACGACTAGTTATCTATACACTCTGAGAATATATAGTACGACGACTTATTTTTTATATTACAGAAACGTTTACTTGTTTAAGAAAAAAGGATGTGTGTGTTTAGCTGAGTGTCGTTATAAAGAGTTTTCTGCTTTTAAATGCTATCTTCTAATTTTATAACTTATTCTCTCGTTATCATACTTTTAATACTTAATACTAGAGAACAATATTTTGGTGAAGACTGCTTTCGAGTAATTTAGTTCAGGACAGATAGGTCCTCTAGCTCAACGGCATCTCCGGCTGCACTTCGTGAGTACATCGTGAACACCTCGAGAGTTATAAACTCACATTCAGTAGTAACCTCTATTAGTAAGGGAAGAACCACCCCTTTGCTTTGGAGAATTCGTTTCTTGGATAGCTAGTCATTTGAGGATTATTTATTTTATAGATTATGTCAAATTGATATAGTATAGATTGTTACTTATAACTATTTGTCTCCTCATAGACACGATACTATAGATTCATAAATTTAATGATATATTATAAAAAATTATTATAACTCCTCTTTGAATTTAAGAGTGCCTTTCTTAATCTAACATCTTACTACAGATATAGATACCCGTGTGCGTGCGGACGAGAGAGATAGGAATTATTAATGTGCGTGAAGACTAGACGTATATGTGTAACACACAAATCATCTCACGTGACAATGGTCTAAAATAGGATTAACGCGATATCCTTTAATACCTTTATAGAATTATAAAAGTATATACCGTATTTCTGGCTAGTCTCATAATAGGTATATTTTGAGTTAGGAGCCTCTATCCTATCGTCAGGCTGGTCACCTCGGAGGCCACTGTATCTACGCTTGCATCTTCGAGGCGATCTAAATATTGTTTAGACCGCACTATGACACATCAGTAATGTTTTTCTTATAGACCGACTCGCTGAAACCGTCATTCTCTCTGAGTATTCGTTGTACATATGGCTTTTGTCTAGTTACAGTTCGATATAGTAAGGATTAACTGACAATTAATATACCCGTCTTCTAATGGTCCTACATATGATCAATAGATAATATTAGAGTAAATGCCCTTCATCTTTTTGTTTAATGTCGTAATAATTTACAGTTCATTATCTTCAATCCAAGGTATTACGACTTCTCCGGTTCCTCACGAATGCGGGTATTTGAGAGCGTTTATATAGTTTCACTATCCTTCCTTGCGATAGAGCGGCTGTAATGCTACTTATCGCATATAATGCGTGCAATAGGTAAAAACGTAACGTAATATACTGTTTTTATATTCATACTCAGTTAGTTAGTTTGAGATAGAGCCTAATGATATATCGATATAGGGTTATTAATTAGAATGTGTACTCAGCTACATTATGACCTTTTTATGGATTGTTCCATACTAGATGTATCATTCTAACGTCAATATTCATGACGGCTTTTACAAGATAGTTCTGCAAAGCAAATCTGTCACTGCAGATGATCGATCAATGAATTTTATTTATTTTGTTGCTTGTTCATAAGTTACCCAACTACGATCTCGCACTATATGATAATTATTGGAGCCGTCATCCGGATACTATCTCTACGTCACTTGTAGATTAGAAATTATTAAAGTATCTTCGACAATAACTCAGAGAATGTATAAATATTCGAGATGTACAATTAAAGACAGTGCCCATAGTTCAATTTGTTATAGATATAATAAACTCCTCTTACGGTCGATTCTTCACATTGATCCAGAGATTACGCATATCACAGCTCTCTATTTCATCACCGAAGAATGTGTATGACACTGCGCGTTTATATAAGTTAAACCAATCTGCCCAGAGCTTATAAAAATATGCATATTATAATGGTGTAAACACTACTATATCAAAATATATTATACTCTTACAGAATCTATATATAGTATATTAATGATGTGATTATCTATAAACTTACTACTATTACTAATTTGTATTATTACTGTTAATTTACCTATTGACCTCAGAAGATATGCATATGCTATAGAGTACATGCTACTGATTGATGATATTTATCTGATAGTATTATGGTATTCATGTCTGACATTATATATTATTGGCTATAGATTATATTATTAATAGGTCTCTATATATTCACTTATACACTTCTAATATGAGTATTATTTAATATACCATATTGAGTTATTTTAGAGTATTCAACTTAAAATCTATCTTTACAATAAGAGTATTAAAAGCTTATATACTCGGTTGTAATTCTTTAGTAACTTGTACTTTCAAATAAATTAATTATTAAATAAATAATAATCCTAAATATTTAATTTATCAGTATATAATAATATATTATATAATAGTTTTTTACAATTATATTACTAAGTAAAAGTGTAGTGTTAATTTACTTGATTATAATTTTACTAATTTAGCTACTAATGTGATTATTAGAAAATAATATAAATATTATTTTACTAGTGATAATTTATGGGTGGGCCCTATTATAATTATTAATAAAAACTCCTTTCCATGAGACATATAAATAATATCATCAATATAATAAGTTATTAATATAAAATATAGATATAATGAGTATTTAAGTAGGGAAATGAGCTACATGATACTGATATAACTACTATATAGTTAATGCCTATTCTATATATTAATTAAGTTAATTATAATAGAATATCGAGGTAATTACATCTAGTATACCGCCTATTTTATAAATCGATGTGAAGTCTGTATCTTCGGTAGCTGTATTACAAATAGTTATATACATTACGTTATAAGTAAATGATTTAAAAATGCAGGGGTAGCCCATATCTGAGCTATTAGTAAGTGAGTGAATGAGAGGAGGTAGACTCAGACACGTGAGGTAAGATGCAATATGGATAGTAGAATCCAGAAAACCGAGAGGCTTGTAGAAAAGAACGATGTGAGCTCATCATTGCAGAGCGAGGGTAAGGTATTTAGTGAGGGATAATGATCTGGTGCATAGGAGGTGAGAGCTGAGGAAGGTTATAGAAAAACGTGGACGTCGAGTGGTCTTGTAGAATTTTGCGAGTGATGTTAATTGACATTAGAATGAAGAGAGGAGAGAGAATATATTCGAAGAATATAATATTATAGTAGTATATATATAACTATATATACCTGAGTCATATGAGTAGGAAGTTGTAGTATAGATATACTAGTTATAATTAGTAATAGTAATGAGAATAGATAAATTAAGTGGTATTCTCTACTATTAACCATATATGAGAGAATATATAATTAATATATAGGTACCGAGGTCCTAGTGTTTTACCTTTGATCTATTATATATATATATACTTCATGATAGTTAAGTAGTCAAGCGGAGATGCTAGTTAGGTATATATATTTAATATATATTATCGATCATTAACATAATATAATATATTAATGGTATATAATATATCTATTATATAGTATACCTGATCATAGTAGCTATATATAATATTATATAAATTTATATAAATATATATATTAATATATATATATACATAGTATATAATATATATATTTTATATATATATATATATATATTAAACATTTATATAATATGTATATTAATATATATATATATATTATTATATATAAATATATTAATATATATATTATTATATAGTATTATTATTATTAATTATGAAAAGCACTCATTATTATATATACTATATATAATATTAAGTGTATTATTAATATTAGTATTATATATACTTAAAATGGGGGGGGCCTACGTCTTAGGACGTGTATCACTCTGTCATTATATGATGGATCAGAAAACCGGTAGTCTTTAACAAACTACGGTCGTTGTAAAGCTTATTTTTGATGTAAGTTTTTGGAAACGCGTGATGGCAATTGGATAAATCCTTGGTTTTCATTGTTGGTACTCATGCTCAGAGACGCCAGCAGGTCCAATGCTTCCGGAATCGCCGTGATGCAGAGAGATAAATTCTTCTTTGACTCATTCATTTTTAGAAAAAGTGAATTGAGTCATTGAGAAGTGATATCTGCACTCGTCCATCAGAGGGGATTCAGAACATTGGGATCTCCGCGTCACGCTGTAGTCTAAAAAAATATATTGATCGGATCTATTATGGCTCGACTATAACCATAACCGCCGTTGAAGATATTCATCCCGTTCCCAAAAAAAAAAGAACGCTCTCATAGCCGTGTATATTAAAAATGAGTTAAACCTGTAGTTTTTTTCTCATTCATCATAATTGCTGAGTTACTCAAAGCGCCTGGCCGCCCATTTTCTAAATGAATGAGCCAAAGGAATTTTACTTTTCTAATCTGCACGAGATTGGGCGAACTCATTGTCTTCATACCTGCTATGCGGGCATTTCGGTTTACAAAGCAGTGGATTCTACAGTAGCAGAATCTGCTTTTTCGGACGAGGATGGCATTTTGTTAGAGGTGCCGGTTATTGGAAATCTACTACGCGGAAGTCCTCAATATTTTCTCCTCAATATCCCGCTTGATGGAAGCAGTAAAATCTTCCTGGTGACTCATTTCGATTTCAATATACATAATATATATAGTGATCTAAGAGCAGGATTCTTAGTTACATCTAATGCTAGCACGATGTATCTGCAAAATCGGATTCCGTTGTCGGTGACCGTAACTATACCCGAGATGCCCTTGTGCTGAACCTACCCTAGGCGCGTATGCCCATCGTCGTCCCTCAAAAAAACAGCCGTTTCAATGGGGTAGTTTTTATAAATGCTCCCCGGTTTTTCTCATTCCATAATTTTCGTAAAGGGCATCTCATGTCACCCGCAAATATTTACGAGTTAGAAAAGATTAGCTATTAAATATAGATTAGTGTCTATAGATTATAATATACTATTAATATGTAGGTAATATGTTAATTACTAATTTGAGTACGTCTATCACGAGTATATATATATATGTTGCCATATGTAGTTTATTATATAATATATATATATATATAATATATAGTATAATTTATATAATAATATTATACTATTATGTTAGTACGTTAACTAATTATTATATAAATACTTATTTTCTTATTAATAATAATTATATGAATCTTGTGTATATTTAAGTACATACTATATATATTTCTATATTTTACATTAAGGTATTTTATAATAGTATCGTACGTATATTTATACTATTTATTTATATAGACTTTGTATTATATCATTACATATAGTGGTTGAGTATATATAAGTGATTAATAGATACTTAATAACTCTATAAGTAATGCTTATTAAATCATATTAGATATAGAATATATATATTATAATCATAACTATCATATATAATATATTATCACGAGCGTTAGCAGGAAGTTAGAACTTTCTGAGAATCTTAATTATGGAGCGGCATAATGTGCGTGTAATAGGTGAAGATTTTAATGTATCAGTATAATACATTACATAAAGGTAATAGTTACTGATTTATATTGTTATAATATATATTAACAATATTAATATAGATTAAATACAATAAATTGAATTAAATTTCACTTTTGCGACTGATTTTTATAACTATACTCAATGTTTACATTTCAGTATTATTACATTCTCTATATCTATGAATTAATTATAGTGAATAACAATTATATTTTAATATATTATTATATTAATATAATATATATATATAATATTATTTAGTGTATATTAATACTTTAAATTATATTATCGTACTAACTGGGTTTCTAACTTACATATTATAATATGTGATTAGTATATTATAAGTAGTAGTAATAATTATTTAATATTAATTAATAAAATTATCTATTTATTATGCTGTGATAAAACTTATGTTAAATATATACAATATATAAAATCTATCATGAGTTATTTTACACCTTAGTATATGTCACGTGAGACTGTGTAAATGTTGATAATGATCTCATCAGGAGGTATATGCAGAATAGATTGAAATTCTATGGTGAGTGCTTAATACATAAATTAGATAATAACTCAATTTAGTCTTTTTGATCAATACATATAGCTCATGACTATTACAATATAATAAATGAAATCAATATTATCAAAATATAAGTTATCATCTTTTATAGAATTTGTTTTTTCTATACTCACTCTCAGATATTGGTGTAACATATAAGTTTTATAGTACATAATAAGTTAATTTATAATACTTCGTATGATATATAAACTCTATTGTTACATATTAAAGTGTTATATAACCAAGAGCATCATCATAAATGCTCAAGCTGAGACTATTTCAAAATAGCGGTTCATAAATAGATTGGTTGATTTCTCATAAACTAGACTACAACTGCAGTACATATAGAGCTCGTCGAATAGGTTGGTTATAAAGTGATTCCCATGTGAAAGACAGGATGATATTCTCACTATCGCGCGGCTACCGTTATTATATAATATAATGAGGAAATCCATGTGTATAATATCTGCGCTGACTGAAATACCTCTGGATATGAGTAAGAGATATAATATGTATTATCCTTCTTGTCATTAGTGAGTGATCATTTATAGTAGTATTATAGTGAAGTGACATATAACTAATATATATAGTATATATTATATATTATATATGTAACCTCAGCTTTCTTTATATCATACTGTTAGTATATTGAATAATATACACTATAATATCATACTATCCGTTTCAGTTCTAAATTATTATAAATACTCTGAAACTATATAATTATTAGAGATACGCAAATCATATATATAAATAATAGTGCATTTATTATATTATAGCCATTAGCATAATGACTACTAATGTCTTTACTTTACACTATTTGATTAATAATGATTTCACTCTAATATAATTTTGCATGCACTCAGTATACATTTTATAATTAAACTCATCAAATATTGAATATCTAATGATGAAATATATAAACTATATATAAATAGATATATTATTAATATACCAAATAGATCAGATAATATAAACATATTTCCACTAAATATCATTATTGTATAAGTTAAATATATTCTAATATAGAACGATAAGACTCAAATATAACTCTATTAGTATAATATTATAAATATAGTGAGTAATATTGAATAATAGCAATATGAATTTTATAATAATATCTCATATTATCATTCTGAGACTATTTGAATATATTACAGAGCCTCGCATTCTCCTAATATTTACTGATCAATACAAATCTATATAACTATAATGAGTATTATTATCCTCAACTGACCTTCATTTCGAAACTCCTAATTTTATATTCTCTCATTTCACAATACATTGCTATCACACTATGTTAATTCAATCTCCAATCATTACTTTATTCGACATTCATAAGAATTACTTACATTTCCGATCATATTACTATCTCTCCTAATTCATCCACCGATCTCCTCAACGTATACCATTACTTCCTCCAAGACTGCTGACTTGATCAGGTATAAAGTATTTATTAATATATAAAAGGTTGATCAGTCTAGTGTGATATCGATGATATTCTATATACTTCTCATACGTTATAAGCCAATTCTGCACACGCTATCGCGAAATAATGAGTAATAGAAATAGAGAGAGGATATTTAAGTAAAATAGTAATTATTGAAGTCAAGCCTTATTAAAATATAAAAAATATATAAATACCCACATGCCTATACTCAATACGCACTACCATTGGACTCGTAATTTATATTACACTCAATAATGAGAACGTCGTTTGCCTCAAAGTCAGAATAGAAATAAGATTTCCTATTCGAACACCATTAAATAAGTTGTCACAAGTGAGAGTAGATATGAACTATATGAATTAGATATGAATAGATATAGATAGATATGATATAGATAGATAATAATAAGATTAAGATAGATAGATAAGAATAAGATACTAGCGAGATTAGATATATTGAGGGTACACTCCCAAGCTATATTGAACAAATTTCTGCAGATAGACTAAGGTCAATTTGTATGAAGGTTAGTTTACATTCCTTCTGTAACACTAGGAGGGACTAACAAAGCAGTAACTTCATATCGTTCACATAAAAACCTACGTAATGCTCATTCTACGTCCTGTTATAATGCCTCGATTTCTTCTCGCCTTACTGTCACAAACTCCACATTTATCTTCTCCTCCAATAGCTATTCCCATTTCTGACCTCTCAATCCATCTTTTCTGTTTTCCGAGCTCTTATGCTCCCAATATCACGGTGTAAATACCATGAACAAGCAGCCGTAACCACTTCTATGTATCTCCGTTCTTTAAACCAGAATGAATTTACCGACTATCACATTCGCAATCTGTTTATCCATATCCTAAGATGAATCCAAAACCATTAGAATCAGTTATCAGACAATATATTAAATATCAATTCTATTCTGGATCTATATCTATTTTCATTCACTAACCATATTATCTGCCACAACTCACAAGACATACTCAATCTTAATAAGTTCAATTCCTACATTTTATAAATTTTATATCACTATTCTTCATCTTTCTACAACCTATAGACACGCTCCACATAAAGTATAGATACTATAGTCACCAAATTACTGTTAACACAATCTAGTCTCCATGATTTACTTTTAATAAAATTCATTCGAAGTTATCAACATTTTACGTGTATATTTTCTCCGCTACCACATATTTATTAGCGAGTCTCTCCAATCTCTAACGTACGTATTAGATGATGTAATTTATATCGAGATATTAACAACGTTATAGTAAATTGATGGGTAAATCAAACATATACTCCTCATGTTTACACTGACCTTAGAGACTTCACTCAAGAATTTAAGTTTCCCAGTAATATTTTAACTATCCAACTGACAATTGACGATATTCATAATGTGAGACTCAAGTCGCAATCATGCTATTTTGAGTTGCCAATATTTCAACTAACATTTCATTATCTAAACTTCTTGCAGATGACTAGATTCCGTTGTCCACCTTTGCAATTCAACGATTTTTATTGAATTTATTATATACATATAAAATTGTAATAAATTCTATAAAGACTTTTTTTTTCTCACTGACTCACTCCAAGTCTAAACATAAAACTCTATACACGCAGGGACTGTCTTCTCACTCATGCAAACATAATTTACTCTCTTATATCTACGATTTATTACTTTGTCAAACCCTTTTCCTATGTATTATGATTTATTACATCAGCATGATCAATGATCATAGAATCTCTTTTATGAATACCTCAAAATTTGTTCACTGATTTAGCTAATTTTACTGCAAGTCTCTCAATACTCTACTATTTCAGATTTGTCTATCAGCACTCAAATAATAAGCCAAATTCATCTCATTACTCAAACTTGGATGGGATAAAATCTCCTCATCTCTCGTTACTTATTCCATTCATTTATATCATTATCTAGAAATCTACCAACTTGATCCGTTTCTATGTGTATAGCTCGTATATTCAGACATGTGAAAATCGTGACTTTATACTATTCATAACAAGACACATCACATTTAATTTACTGGACTTTATGAAATCGGTCCTCTCAATAAGAGAGCAAAGTACAGTCATAAGACAATTAAGAACACTCAATTATCTCCTCACCAAAGGAGGTCCAAACATCGCAATGTATATCAGTATTCGCACACAATGTTACAATCCAAGGTATAATCCACTTATCTTTTACTTGGAGCCGATGCATGTAATTAGTCTCTCATAATCGTACAGACGTGCTTCACTCTTCAGGGATGTACTGAACTTGAGCGTGCATATAATTTCTTAAAACGCGAATCGGTATAGCATGACATCTAATTTCTATATGGTTTTCCTATTAGTTCAAGGCGTTCCACTGTAGTACTACTCGACCTAATACCTTGATTCACCCTCTATTTTCTCAAATCGTAAACTTACTTCTCTCATTTCTTGCCATGTAGAGCGTATAAGTAGTCCTGATTGTACTGTCTTTATATAGTAATGAACCCCAAAAATAATATCTTATTTACGTGAGAAGTATATGGCAAATTGTCGAGTCAATATAGTCCTAAATGCAATTTTATTTCGTTACTCCTCTCTCATATTATATGCCCCTCAATCATTTATATGTTTGTTTCAATGTACAGGATATAGATCCATCATCTATCCGATCTTACACAGAGTGCTTAAATGATCTCACGTTAGTTAGTTCCCCAAAATTCATGTGTTCTTTTCTCCAGTTCATTCGGAGACGCGAGCTTAGCTTATCCGGGATTAGTAAAAATACCGGGCATCTATATAGCTTCCCTATCAGTGTCAACTACAATGAAACTAAGAGTACGCCAGCATAGAGAGAGAGATTAATACGATTTTCTCTTATTTTATACCAGAGTTATTCCGTGATTATCCCTCTTACCACTGATGATGATATAGTCTATGAGGAATATTATTATTATTTAACTTGTAAAAGTGTAATTTGCTATACCTTTTTACAACTCTCTCATCTATCACTCTATCTCGTAGAATCACAACTACTAATAATATTATACCATCTAGTATCACATACTCGCTTACTTGTGATTGTTACCTATACAAACTTCCAAATTCCAAATTTTCTATACAATAAATCTCCCTCATTCTTTCGGTTACCTTAACTTATAATAAAAATTAGATAGTATCGCTTTAGATTATTGTGAGTATGGATAAATAAGGCTAGTAGATGTGTAGAAATTGATATATATAAGTAGTAGGTCGCTATATTCGTATATACGCTATAACTATATATAGGATATTAAAATAGGATATAAATATTAATAGGTTATTTTTCTTATATTATATAACATATAGTTTTTATTTAGAACTGTATAATTATACATTCATGATTAGACATAATCTATACAAGTTATATAAGAGTAAATATATTATAACAACGTGGTATTTTATATATATATATTATTTATAATTAAATACCTATTATATTTATTTATGATATGTAAATGTATTTCAGATGAAATTATTAACTAAGTACTATAATTTTATTAATAAATAGGTTAAAATAAAGAAATAATATAATTATATTTATATATATACCTTTATTAATATATACACTTATGTTTGATCCAAGTAAATGCGCTAACAGTTAAGACCTTAACTCTAATATATAATACATCCACCAGCCAATTAAATATCCCCATAACAGCGACCCCGTAAATCATGAAACCAACTTTGTAATTTGGAATTTTAATGGAATTTTTTTTTTTAAGATATCGACATTATGTTAAGTCTAATCATATAATAAAAAATGAATTGTGTTTGATAATGATTACTATTGAAGTTATATATATTATATTATATTATATACTTTATAAAAATATTATATTATATTTTATTACAAAAATTCTTTCTCTGCTCTAGCAACTAAACTGTCTACTCTACTCGCTCTCTCTCTATTACTTTCTCTCTCATCTTCTAACAGCTCCTGTAGTAAAACTATCAATATAGCTGCTGAACATTTTAATTTCTGTAGGTTTTTCATATAACTTGGCTTATTCAAGCTCTTCAACCTATTAAACACTTAACGTATTAATAGATAGCAACTCATCCTCCACCATGTAAGAGGATCTTCGTCAGGAGAAACGCGACATTCTTTTGATCTACTGCTTGATGGTTTTTTGCTGCTCTGCTTCGATCTGATCCTCGATCATCAGTCTCTATCAGTTGAATCGATACTTCGATCATCAAGAGAGTCATCAGTTTTTCTTATGCGAATCAGTGCATTTTTGAGTGTTTAAGAGAATTCAGGTGCCACTTCATCCGAGTAATGATCCAATCATCATGATCATTCATCATCAGTGTGCGAGTCATGCTGTAAATAACAAGTCATTGCGGTTTGAAAGTGTTAAACGTTAGATAAGAGTAAATGGTCATTTCATGTGTTTCGATGTCATAATGCTTCATCGAGACAATTCCTTCCATCATGAGGGTGTGCTTCATCATCCATCATTTCGGTTGTCTTGAATTATTGCTTAATCATTTCGATCGAATCGATCATCGATCCGTCATCCATCCTGGGAACTGAGTTTTTTAAACATTAGTGAAACTGTGAGCTCAAGATAATACATTATGCGAGCGTTGGTTCATACGAGTAACTTGGCGGAACGGATTGTAGTGATCCATTGTGTGTGTTAGATAGGATAGTTGTTTTTGAGTGAAGTGCATTGCAAGTGTAAGAGGAAATTGCGTTGGTTTTTGCATTAATCCTTTGTCGGTGGGATTTTGTAAAGTAGTGTACGTAAGTTCTTTTCTTCGTATGTGGTCTGTCGTCTTTGAACGTATTCAGCAGTTCTTTACTGTGTGAGTTGGATATGTTTTGTTTGGCTTCTCTGTTTCTTATCTTCTTGTTTAACCTGTTTTCATGTCTATCTGTGTTACGCTGACTTTAACCGTATCCATGAGAAACTGAGAAGTAGGATCACTCAATTTTCATGGGTTCATCGTGAATGTCAAGATAATGTTCGTATCTAGAATCTAAAATACAATGGTGTGCAGATTGGACTATCTGGGAGAGTCTGTTATCGGTGTATCTAGTCTCATCCTATGCTATTATCTATGTCTAGTCTATCTATACTATCTTATCTATCTATCTATCTATCTATCTATCATATCTATCTATCTATTCTATCTATCTATCTATCTATCTTATGTATGAGCCATAGAAATATTGATTATAACAAGATGTAAGACATGACAATGAATTTAAAGAATTAAATTATTCGGTTAAAATGAATAAGGAGATAAAAAAAATTGGAATACCAATACTCTGTGTGTGGCAGAGAAATAAATGGAAATCGAGGGGTTGGACCTCGATCTGTGAGAGAGGGTAATGTCACGTCGTCACGTGTGATAAGACGAGATTTTAGGTGTCTTTCGTGGGGGGATTAAATGCGTGTGAAGTGTGAGTATCTTCAAATGATAGAGTGTTTAGTGTTACAGTCGGGAAGATATCAGTATTAGGTAGGAATAAAATAGAGAGTGTAGTATTGTCGTGATAAAAGTCGGAACGTGTGGCTGGAGAAGCCGTGTGAATGATAAATTTCAGTTCGATGTAAGAAGCGGCCTTTGTCTCAGGCGAAGCAGAGAGAAAGAAGGTATGTATGGAAGGGGAGAATATAATTAACTGAGTGTGCTGTGCACCTTTCATTAAAGTCTTACGGGGAGCTCAGTGGTCGCCGTGAGAATAGGACTATACAGTGGCAGCTATGAATATGTAAGCTACACAAGTGGTAGATTGGCGAGGAATGTTATTTGATTCTGGATTTTCTTTAGTCGATCTTGATGCTATGGTTGAGTTATTAAGCGTGCTGCAATTGAGTGACTTTACTGGATGAATTTTCAGGATTCCTAACAGAGTGAGAGTGTTGCATTGGTTTTAGAGGCTGCCAGACCTTTGGTTAAAAGGAGTGGGCAATGGATACCCCTACATGAGCGTGTCAGCGAGGATGGCTATTGTGAAGTATCTCTTGTGCTATACTTCTGGGATTCGCGACAGAAGGCATCATGAGAAGGATCGGAGTTCTTCTGATCTGACTCTTGAGCTAATTTTCACTCCAACATTAACATCTCATTTCATACAAGAGTGGACGAGAGTTTTTAAGGCAAACTTCGGGGATTGTCTACATATAGGCTTTTCTATTCTTCGACTTATGCACTCATTCACCCTTACTTCAACTTTCTCTCCCAATATATCTCTGTCATCGGTGCTTGACGACTACTTCCTCACCCTCTACTTAGAGATTTGACGGAGACTAAGTAGAAGAGATTGAAGGTTGCAGATCAACACAAAACATTTTGAGTAATGAGTTTTGACTTAAGTCACTGATCATTTATGTTATTAAGTGGTCTGTATCATAAACACTTATATAAGGTTATTAACAATATATCACTGAAATATAAATTTTCAAGGTAAAAATCATATTAATATATATTTTATTTGATTGACTTAGAAGTATTAAATTGTCAAGAATCATTTTAATGAGTGACTCAAAGTATATTCTCATCACAGATCAACATTAAATTAAAGTTAGCAAATAGGTTTGACAAGTTCCTAAGCTTAAATAAGAAATTTATTATTATTTAGACAGCACCCAACTCATCTTATTGAAATGCAGTGCGAATTTATCACAAATTAATTATTATTTTTCATTGAGTAATAATGAGAATGTAGATTAAGACAAATTAAATTATTTTTATTATTCGCGAATATGCGAATACGAATATACTCAATACTTCTAGAATTATATTACTAATATTATTTAATTTTATCTTATAATTTAGTATAATTAAGTTCAGAAAAGAGAGAAAATTACCAGTTTAAAATTTTATATATCAATAACATATATATAGAGAAAATATATCAAACAGACTTCTATATATCAATAAGATAAGTTTAAATGTGATGAATATATAATATCACAGATTCAAAAATGAAGAATATACTAATAAAATTAAAATTATATAAAAACATATAAATGACTGAGCAATATATATCGGCCAAATCATTTCTCAATATAGTAAACTAGTATGCTCCATAGATATAATAATATACTAATGCATACTCATGAGGTTACCAAGTACCTCAAAAGTATACTCTATATAAGGGTTACAAGTTACATATATAAAGTCAAGTACACTGGGTATAGTAGTAATAACCTGCTAATAAGTTATATCTAATAGATATCAAAGTACAATGTACTCCAAAAAAATGTACTCTTATATAGTACATAGAATAGTATACAATACTAATTTTCAAGAAGTTAAAATTGATAAACCTATATAATAATAATAGTATACTAGTATTAATAATATATATAATATATTAATATATATTATGAGTTCTCATTTCTCTACTCTTACTAATAATACTTACACCGCACCTATGTGCATTTCACATCTACTCTTACTCTCTTCTCTCTCTTCATTACTATATTATCATACTCTCTCTCTCTCTCCTCTCTCTCTTCTCTACTTCATCTCATCTCTCATCATCTCTCCTCTCTTTATCTCGTCTCTCATCTCTCTCTACTCTACCTAACTGAGTATTTCATTTAACCTTGGAAAGCATTAACTATATGAAATAGTTATTAGAGTATTTCCGATATTCTCATACTTAATAAAAGAATAAGGTGACATTATAACTTTATATAGGGTACGCTGTGCCTTTCCCAATACATTATATACTCGATGACTTACACTTTTTGATGGATATTTTAGAGTCTAGATATATGGATGTATTTTATAGAGATATAGTCCCAAGTCTCACTTAGGAAGATTTTCAAAGGGTGCACTGTATGTGCTTAAGATAATAACAGATTAAACTTTTTTAATATTAGAAAAACTATAAAAATTTATATATTATATAGAAATTAAATATTTTAGGAAATATTTTAATTATATTAAAATTTTTGAAAAATTATGTCCAAAAATTAACTGAATTTTTTTTTGTGAAATTCAATAAATACCTCATTTACATATAATTATAATATAAATTTGAAATATATAATAATTATTTGAAATTATTTAAGTTATTAAAGAGTTTTATTTTTTTTATTAAGTAATATAAATTAGAATATATATATATATAATATATTAATATAATAAATAAATATATATATAATATTATATTAATATATTATTATATATATAATTATATATTATAATATATTAATAATTATAATATAATATAGATATATATTATTAATATATATATATATATATATATGATATGAGATATATTCTAGACTTATATACTATTGTTATATTTTCTATTGAGAGATATGAGATAGTGGAAAAAACAGAGTAACACTCTCACGGAATTTAAATAAAAGAGAAATAGGGAAAAAATACCACGAAGAGAGAGAGATGGAGATAACTTATGAGACATATAAATAAGAAAACAGGACAAATACTCTGGTAATTTTATAACTCTCAAAATGAAGATGACGAAAGTGAAGACAATAGAAGTGCAAAAAATATTATATTGCATATATTTAGTTTAACAGTGTTACAACTGCCTGAGAAAAAGCAGAAAAGAAAGCTTGTGCGGGAGAGCAAGTATTAATACACAGGGCTTTCAAAGGGTATGGCAATGCAGGGTGGTGTTGGGAGGAAGGAAATTGTTTTGCCAGATGAACTAAATAGACACAAATTTATATAATAGAGTTATATATGAAATAAAACAACTATAGGCGATATATATAATAAGATTCTTGGACAAGTTTAATAACATAGAGATTTATATCGTGACAATATTATCTTCACTATAAAAGTGTGATATGATATCTTAAATATTTCGATCCACCCTTACATAAAAAAAAATTATTGAAAAAAGAATAATAATATTTATATAAGAATATATTCTCTAAGCAAAAGGACTATACTGCGGACAAAGAGATGAGCATAATATTGAGAGTTGTTTAAAATATTTGCGCGGGTAACAACTGGTCTCACCTAATCTTCAAAGTCAATTTATATTTTAATAAGGATAGCATATAGAAGAAACCTAAAATAGACATATAATTATTATGAAATATACCAAAAAGTACTTAAATATCTATCTCTAGAAGAAGTCATATAGACCGCGAAATTATAATTAGAAACTAAATAATGATAATAAGTATAGAAGACTCAAAATCTCATAACATTTAAAGCAACTTATAATAAAGCAGCAGCCTTACAAACCTGGTAATATACTCATTTATATATAACCACCTTAAGCTGTAGCCCAACATTCTGCAGTGAAGTCGAGAGTTTAATTTCTCACGCGTCTCAAAACGCAATCTTCGCTCACCGCGAATAACATCTCTTTTATTATGAGAACAAAAAATTTTTCTCCGTCTAGGTATCTGGTCTTGAAATAAGAAAGGTATGGATGATCTAAAAGTAACATATAAGAATGTGTTTTTCAAAGTAAAAGCTAATAATAAAGGTAATAAAATAAAAAAATTCGATATAAAAATAATTTGAATATTTTTTTTACAGTTTAATATAATGATAATTTTATGTTTATCTTTTAAAATTAGTATTCTTTTGTATTTTATATATATATATATATATAATTAGTAATATTTATTATGATATATATATATTATATAATGATAAATAGTAAATATTTGAGTGTAATTGTTATGAGTTATATATTATATATAATAATAACAATAGTTGAAATATATATTATATATATATATTTATATATTAGGGTGATTTTATAAAATTTATATAAATAATATAAAATTATAAATATAAATAATATTAATATAATAAATAAAATAAAATTATATATATGAGCTATTTTTATTTATATTTTTGTACATTTATATAAGGAAACAGTATCAGATAATCTATCTAAAATTAAAGTAAGAAAAAATAAGAGTGATGTGAATTTCCTCGGAATTAATCAATAAAACTGAATAGTATTTCCAAAATCCATAAATAGATAATATAAATAATATAATATTAATATAAATAATAAATATAATAATAAAAATAATAATTAAATAATAATAATTATAATAATAAATGAATAATTAAATATAATTAATAATATTAATAATATTAAAATAATAAATTAATAATAAAATAATATAATTAATAATTAATTAAATTTATATAAATAATTAAATTAGTAATAATAGGTGATGATTAGTCCCTATATAAGTTAATAATATAATTTATAATTATATAGTTATATATTTATATTTGTTATATATATATATATATATAGTGGAATGATAGTTATTTTGATTTTGTATATAAAAATATGATTAATAATATGAGTGATTAACTATAACTATAATAATATATAATTATATTGATATATATATATTGTGTTATATATTTATGTATATATGTATTATTATGATGATATATATATATATATATATTATATAAATATATATATTATATATAAGTATTATATATTGTATATATGTATATATATGTATATATAAAAGCTGTTTTCCTTACAGTGAATTAACTTTGGATCATTAAATTACTCATCCTCCCTATTCGGCTATTAACACTTCGCATTCTCTACTATCAAATCACGGTATAATGAAATGTCAAATATTTAAAATTTTATGGAAGTGTTCGTATGTTTAATTCTGATTATTCACCTTAGTTGAGAAGTCTTTGTTATTATAATATTATATATTTAGGCACTCTTAAAAAAGTTTTTAAAATGATTAAAATATTTGCTATTCTGATATGATAGCATATTCTTTGAAGTGTGAGAGAATTATCGCATTAAACAATGCTTTTTACATGAAATGTTATATTTATAATTATAGATACTTATATAATTTTTATTTTAATTTAATATAATTTAAATAGTATAGTATTAATTTTATTCATTCTATATTAATCAAAATGGAAAATCAGGGTAGAAGATTGTATCACCCAGAAACTAGTCGGCAATAGATTTTGTAATAAAAATGTTTATGTTTGTTTGTTCCTATTTATTGCTGTTATATATATATATATATAATATATGATATAATGATATAGTATTATGTGTATATAAATGCATTCATTTAGTGTATATATATAAATAATTATATGTATATATATATATATATAATATTATAGATATATATAATTAATATTATATATATTATATATATATATATATATTATATATTAAATATATATATATATATACATTAAAATATATAGATATATAATTATAGTATATATATATATAATAATTAATAATATATATTATTAATATATATTATATATATTAAATATATATATATATTATAATATTAATATTATTAATATTATGAGTATATATAATAATATATAATTATATGTATTTATATATAATATAAATATAATAAATTATAATAAATATATAATAATTATATAAATATATATATAATATAAATATACTATATATTATATATCATATATATAGATTTAATATATATATATATTATTATATATATATATACTATATATTATATATATATATATATATATATATATATATATAAAATATATTATATTATATATATATATATATATTATAATATTAATAATATATTTTATGTATATTATTATTTATGTATTATTATTGATATATATATATTATAATATAAATATATTATATTTATATATTTATACTAAAAAGTATAACTACCCACCCGGTCTATATATGATACTCAGTGGGAGGAGTCAACTCCTACTTTAATATACTAAAGGCAGATATATATAGGGGTACCCAGAGATTATTATATAGTATTATCTCTTCTTCTCTATATATATATAAATGACAGCAGTCGCTCTCAAACTTTAATGGGCTCGCAACCAAGAGGTCTCTCATACTCTCTCTTCTCTCTCGTTCTCTCTCTTCTTCCTCCTCTCTCTCTCTCTCTCTCTCTCTCCTCTTCTCTCTCTCTCTCTCTATCTTTTTGATAACATTATATACATAATATCATTTGAGGTAAGCGGTCTGTGACAAACTTCAGGGGCGTGCGTGTCGAATCTGAGAGTCCTCATGCGTGGTGAAAGTTTCACACCTCTAAGCGTCGGCTGTGTCTATACGAGGACTGGCTCTATTTAAAATGATTCTGCTTTTGCTTATTGTTTCCCAGCCTCTCTGCCATTGATATACAATTTAGTGATATAGTAATCGTTAAAATTGTAACACCCCTCCTTCATAGATAGTGGGCATCTGCCCGGAGCTAGGTATATATATATATATATATATATGTAATACGTATTCTGATGTATATAAATTATAAAATAAAATAATAATAAAAATATAAAAAAAAAAATATTATATATTTAATATAATATAATATATTAATATATATATATATATATATATAAATAATATAATATAACTTATTATATATATTATATATATATATATAAATATATATATAATATTTAATTATATATAAATATATACTGTATATATTATATATATATAAATGATATATATATATATTAATATATATATAATATTAATATATATATTAATATATTTATTATACTTAATTATATATATATAATAATAATTATATAGATATTAATATATAATATCATAGTATAATATAGTAACTATATATATATATTATTAATATATTGTTGACGTATATATTATACTTGTCTGTTATATATACAAGCAATATCAAGAGTACATACCGACATTTGCTTTCAGGATGAAGAAAGCCACGCCTCTAATTCTGTATTGAAATATTTGTGATTTTTATTAAATTTTCCACATGCATTTATGACCCTGTTTCAAAGGACACAGTATATCAGCAAAAATATTGTACATCTCACAAAATTCTTATCTAAAATTAGACAAGGCCTCATCACAACAGTATTGTGATATAAAGTTTAAAACAATTTATATGAGTCTACTGATAGTGTATAAGGTTAAATAAATATAATAATAAGTTCTATATATAATGTAGTAGGTGAAAAAATATTTTTTTATATTTTTTTTATAAAATCTGGCTTTCCATATATATCTGGGATATATCTACATTAAAATTAAATTTTGAAATATTATTTAGCACCAATTGTTTCACAGAAGCGAGTGTTTACTGTTCAAGTGCTAGGAAGAGTAGTGTGATTTGAAAAAAATATTGAATGGTAAAGGGAGGCAATATCGCATGGGTTGAAAAGGTATAAAGATATAAAAAGTGAAATATTGGGAAATTATTTTTTATACACTAGGTATTATAAATAAAAATATATATATATTAATAGTAGTAAATAAAAAATACAATATTATTTATTATAATATTATAATTTGTATATATATATATATATATAGTATATATTATATATATAATATATATATATATATATATATAAATACATATATAACAATTAATATTTTGTATAATTTTTTTTATAGTAAAGAAGCAATAGAAAAGGAATAAATAAAAAATATTATATGATAAAAGAATATTTTATACTCTTTTAATAAGCATAAATAAAAAATTAATAATAAAGAAATAATAATATAATTAATTATATATAACATATGTATATATGATTTTAGCGATTAATACTATTCATTAAATAATGAAATTAATAAAATAATAAATATCACTTATAAAATTAAATTAATTAATTATAATATAATTAATTATAATTAAATTCAAATAATAAATTACATATAAATTATATATATAAACTAATCACTTTTCAAGGGGGGAGGATAAATCCATTTTACATAAATACTCTCCAAATAATTCATAAAGAATTTATCGAAAGGGGGTGGTGACTTAAAAGGAAAACATATTTCCAAACTTTTGAAAGCTTTCGAAAAGTTTTGTGTCACTGCAAAACAGCAAAGATTCAAGAGCCACAAAGAAGAAAAGCATCACCGGTCTATTTGTTCTTTATGGCATTTATAGTGACAAAAGAGATAATATTTAAACAATTGAAATAATTCCAAATCTTTTTAATTAGTTAAGAATAGAATTTCAGCACTCTTTTTAATATAAGATCTTTAAAGATACTGCATGTTCAGGATGTAATCAATTTCTTGCAGGTTCACATATATTTTCAGCTGCATTAAACACTCCACTTAAATATTTTAAAGCTAGCTAGCTCAAAAAATTAGGAATGTTTTTGAATTTCCATATTACAAATGAGTCATAATTTCTTGCTAATAATTTTATAAAATAATTCCTGTTAGATTGCTTATCCCATTTTACTACTATTCAGTTTTCATAACTGTTTCGGTCCAGTTCAAAGCTGAGCTTGGTTTAAAGTATTCTGTAAGCCACTCTTCAATGTGATTACATATACAAAGTAATTCATTCTGGACTATACGAAAATACGCTTGGTATATACGACTATGGTGATTGGGTAGGCACACTTGAAAAATTCAATCCACGGCTTTTTTTTAATAAGAAGAAACCCTACTGTCCGGGGAATCTTGATTTCCCCACTGACATATGTCTTGTATGATTGTATATCCTGTAGGGAATCAGATATATCCTTAGTGAAAAAAGAATACTTTTATTACAAAATAGAGAGCTGTGCCCCGCTTAACAGCCAAAACGAGTATGAATTTAAAATGAGTTTGGATCTAAAAACATACCTTCTAAAATATAAGTTTAAAGAACTAAGATAAATTTTTCACACCATCCCAGATAACGGCTTCAGAATATGAAAATAACCACTGTTTTTTTACATACCTAAAGGCAGAGACAGCCGAAAAAATAATTCTCGGCCTAATCAATACGATGCCATAAGGATAAGGATTACTCCGGCCCACTCACAAGAAAGGTAAACATTCCTTCTTACCTGCTTAAAGATCTTACCGATCCAGCAATTTTGAAAACTTTGAAAATATATTTTATAAAATAATGAATAACATTGATTCTCGATTCTTGTCTTTACTGGAATTACCTTTTGACCTGGTATTAGGCTTAATCAGCCCGGGATACAAAAAAGGTTTAATCCTAAACTTTAAAAAGGCTAAATTTGGCCTACACGTAGTTATGCATCCACATTTATCGGAAAGAGGTCAGTTTTGAAATATATTTTGACCTTTTATTCAGCTAATAGCCCGGGGACAAAAGGCTTTATCCTAAATTTAAGGTCTAAAGTACGTTATTTGCAACACAGTTTTACAGAGAGAGTCATGTTCGTATCTGTAAGCGATTGCGGTTGTTGCTTGTGTTTTCTCTGTTTGGTATTGTCAATGTTACATAGAGGATATTAATAAGAATCCCAAATTAATTTAAAATAAACTTTGAAATTTCAGTTTATTCATGGAGCGATACATATCAAATGTGATGAATAATTGTTATTTTAAAATAAAATAGAAATGATAAAAATAAAAATAACATGTTATGTGAATCCAATTGATGACGTTTGGAAACTTAATTACATGGCTAAAAAGATGAGTAACAGCAGTAAGATCAATAGAACAAAACGTGGCATAGTTTGGTGGAGGGGGTGCTAGGGGCTTGCGCTACTGATTTACTGATTTATTGCCTTAAGGTACGTAAAATAGTCATGTTTTTAATAAAAATTTCATAAAATTTTAGTACAAATTATTTTAAAATGTGCGTCATATAAAATTTAATAAACAAAAAGGTTTACACAGTTAATAATAAATCTTGTTCCAGATAATGCATTGGATTTATTATTAAGGAAAGACTTCTGAATAATTTTAGTTATGAATTGAATGAGTAATATTAATGTACCTGATTCTTTTTTTTTTTTTACAGAGATAACACCGTCACTACACGGGCAGAGCCCTAATCATGGAGGAGGTGTACTCATTTAACGTCCGGCAGGATCAAAAGCCAAGCCCAAGGGGAGAATAGCTCAAATTCTCCCACCCGACCAATTGCGAACCTGGGACCCCTCGTCTTGTCGGCAAGCTGCTCTAACAATAAAATAACATAAAATTAGTATAAATAAAAAATAATAGCTTTTAAAAAATTAAAAAAAACATATACCATACATAAATACATATACATACTTAAATACATATACACATGCACAACATATATATGAAAATATAAATTTCCACCATTAAAAATGACTCCCAAAAATTAACTTACACTACTCATTATATCACATTATTAAAATTAAATTTATTATCTATGTATATATTAATTATTATTATTTTATTATTATTATTATTATTATTATCTTATATTATTATTATTATTATATTATTATTATTACTTATTATTATAATTATTTATCTATATTATCTATTATTTTAATTATTACTTATATTATTATTTATTATTATTTATATATTTATTATTATATTATCTATTATTATATTATTATTATTATTATGTATATTATCACTTACATTCTTTCTCACTTATCAAACTATTATTGATTATTATATTTCACACAAAATCACTATATTATAGTATTGGTCATCACTTCACTTATCATGTCAATTTTTATATATTAATTTTTTTTCGATATTTTTGTATAATTAAAAAAAGAAACCGTTGAGGAGGTCTCCTGCTCCTGGAAACTGCATAGATGAGGCCCCTCTTCTTTGGGCAAAGATCAAGAGGCATCGAAAATCCAATACGAGACGTAGTTCAAGCAGAATATTCTCTATCATACTGCCACATGACATAAAGTAAATTCCAAAACTTCAAAAAAAGAACAGATATCGAAAGTTATGTCGCTCCACAATCAATTATTGATTTTATTTATTAAATATATTAATTTAATTTATTAATTAAAACATAAAAATGTTTCATAAAACGTTATGTTCATACAAAAGAACTTATGTGATATGTTTAAACAGGGTGCGTGTGGTTGGTGTGTGTGTGTGTGTGTGTGTGTGTGTGTGTGGTGTTGGTGTTATGTGTGGTGTGTGTGTGTCTGTGTTAATGATAATAACAATAGGCATGAATAAATAACACTAAGTATAATAATAAAAATAATAATAAAATAAATAATAATAAGAAAATAAAAAAAAATTAAAAAATAATAATAAAAAATAAAAAAGTATAAATACAAAATAAAACATAATGTTATAAATATATGAATTAAAGCAGTAGCATATGAGTTAAAGAAGTAAAAACATAATGAGTTAAAGCAGTAAACACATGAGTTAAAGCATACTACCCTTGTTGCATATGTAACACCTCTATTGTTTACTATTTACTGCTTATAGGTATGTAATGTTAATGAAAATGTGAGTTAAAGCAGTAAAATCATATGAGTTAAAGCAGTAAACAGTAAACAAAAGCATACTAATTCCCTTTTGGTTGACATAGTTCCTTTTTATTGATTTACTAACTTTACCCATTTAAGTATGTATTTTTAATTGTTTTTAATAAAATTTCTTCAATAGTAAAAAATATTTTTTTTATATATTAGACACTCTGGTTTTTTCTATTAACATAAAATTTTTAAAAATTATAAATTTAAAAAGTATTTAGTAAAAATAAATATTAAAAGATGTCGTCGACGTATCGTACAGTTACAGAAATCTGGAAGGGATGTTTTCACGAATAATGTTTGTTTGATGGAAATAAAAAGGAATGACTCATAGTATATTTGAAAAAGAAATTCTTTGAATAGTTACATTGATATCAATTTTTCGTTCGCGCCGGGACATATTGCGCCTGCGGCGCACGCGGCGGGCGGGTAATGCTAAATATTTGCGCCTGCGGGTCGCACGGCGGCGGGCGGTGTATCGAACCGGAAACTATTGCGTTCTGCGGCGCACGCGCGGCGGCGGGTTACGCGTGCTCGAATGCGGGCGCGGGCTTGCCATTTCATTCTTGCGGGGAGGCGCTTGCTGCGCCTGGTGGGCAGTTAGACCTAGGGATATACAGAAAATTAACGTCTGCTTCTATGATGTGGAGTTAAAGGCTAGAAAATGTTTGAAAAAGTGAAACATCCTAACAACTTATAATAACACCAATCGATTTCCCATACCTATAACATAGGGTAGCTTCAATATTCGTGTTATTCTATAGATCATGTATGCTAGAACAAAAGCTAACCATATAGAACACAATCACTACAGACTTGTAATATAGACAGCCAATCGATTCCTCATACCTTATAGCATTAGGGTAGATGCCAAATGTAGGGCTAATTCTTACCCTCAAGGGTTGGAGCCATTCAATAAATCTGAGTCATCAAAGATCAGCCATCAAAGATTAGCCGCAAAGTTGAGTTCAGAAATATAATATGCATGTGTGATTGGGCATTACAAGTTGAGGAGTATGAGAGACATCAAAGTCAAGGCATCAAACCTACAAGGTAAAAGAAGGCTACCACGAGGCAAAATTGGCCCCTGGAATACAAAAAGTTGACCGAAAAATTTGGGTTCTCAAAAATTGTCCCCTGGAAGAACCGCAAAGGCGTTGGCATTGGTGTATACGTAGACGTGGGGTTTGTGCGTTGATGTTGTGTGTGTGTGTGTGTGGTGTGTGTGTGTGTTGTTGTGGTGTGTGTGTTGTGTGTGTGATTGTGTGTTTGTGTTAGGGGTGAATATATATATATATATTATATATTATAGTATATATATTAATATATATATATATATAAATATATAGTATAATATATATATAATATATATATTATTATATATATATATAATATATAATAATAATATAATATCTATATATAATATATATTATATATAATATATATATAATATATATATAATATATTATTATAGTTTTTTGACTAAGTCAATTTGGTTTGCAGTTACAACCTCTAGTGTGCTTTGTAGATGGGCATGAGCAAATGTTTGGGTATGTTGCTGGACAGTAAAAAGCCACGTGGTAGTTCTCGAGACGATTTCAATACCAAAAATAGAAACAATCAAAACAAGTAAAAATAAAATAATTACAATACGTAAATAATTAAAATAATTAAAATAATAAAAATAATTACAATAAGTAAGTAAATAATTAAAAAATTCAAATAAAAATGAATAAAATTTTCAGATATTAAGAGGACAAGCAATGATAGCATGGGTTTCCACGTGTTTGTACGGTTCGAATTCAATGTAACGTTTCACGTGGCGATTCTCAAGACGCGAGACCTTATAACAGAAAATAAAATAAAAATAATTACAATACGTAAATAATTAAAATAATTCAATAAAAATAATTAAAATAATTCAAAATTCAAATAAAAATAAAATTTTCGATATTAAAGAGCTGGAGAAATGATAGCAAAGTACCTGCGTGAAAATGTGTGCGCAGACAAAAGTCTCTCTCTCTCTCTCCTCTCTCTCTCCTCTCTCTCTCTCTCTTCTCTCATCTCTCTCTCTCTCCTCTCGCTCTCTCTCTCTCGGTATCTATAGGCGTAGCTATGTGAAACGTCTGGTTGGAGGCTAGTGTAGGTGTACGCTAGTGTGAAGGCTAGTTAGGCTGGTGTGGCCTATAGGTGTAGCGTGTAGGCTCATGTGTAGGGCTAGGTGTAGGTGTAGACTAGGTGAAGGCTGGGTGGAGGCTAGGTGTAGGTGTAGGCTAGGTGTAGGCCTAGGTGTAGGTGTAGACTAGGTGAAGGCTGGGGGTGGAGCTAGGTTACGGTGTAGTAGGCTGAGGTGGATGTATGGTGACCATTGGTTCGCCTATATATATATAGCTATATATATATATATTATATATATATAATATAATAATATAAGATAATACTATAATATAATATATATATATATATTATATATATACTATATATAATATATGAGATAATATATATAATATATATATATACTATACTTATATATAATATATATATTATATGTATTATTATATTATTATTATATTATTATTATTATATTATAATTCATCTATTATTTATTATGTATTAATTATTACTTTTATGTATTTATTATTATTTTATTATTATTTCAATTGATTATATTATTATAATTATCATTATTATATTATTATTATTACTATTATATTATATTATTATTATTATTGCGATTTCCTACGGTGCACATATCTAGACCTTGATTTAAAAAACTTCAGCCTCAAGATCTCACTTTGGATCTGTTGGACGTAAATCTCCTAGAACTCGCTAGTGGTGGGTGTTCGTATTTGTATCTGGGTTATATATTTTGATTAGACAAAAAGATAACTCGAGAACAGATAAAGACGGTAAAGGCTTGAGGCAATATAGGCTTGGCGGAGCAGATGATGTGGAAAGCTCGTGACCCGTGTGTTGTTGGTGTGTTGTGGTGTGTGTGTGTGTGTGTGCTTGTG
Organism: Trachelipus rathkii; assembly: GCA_015478945.1. NCBI lineage: Eukaryota > Metazoa > Arthropoda > Malacostraca > Isopoda > Trachelipodidae > Trachelipus > Trachelipus rathkii. The sequence goes on from JABUQX010037729.1 coordinate 44,841, forward strand.
TGGGTGTGTGGTGTGTTGTGTGGGTTGTGCTTGTGTGGTGGTGATGTGGAGGTGTGGGGTTTGTGTTGTGCTCAAGTTAGGATACCGTATCAAGTCATGAAATGTATCAAGGTCATAATCAAGTCAGAAACTATCAGGATCAAGACATCAAAAAAGCTACAAGGCCAAAATAAGGCAGGGCCAAAATTGACCCAAGGAAGATCAAAGGGGGCAAAAATAGGGCAATACGTACGACGAGCCAAAAGCTCCCGTGCTGCTAGATCCCTCTTCGAAGGACGTACAAAAAGTCAAGCCAAAAAAAAAAAAAAAAAAAAGTCAAGGTCAGGTAAAATTTAGGTAAAAAAGTCAGGTCTGTCAAGGTCAGTCAAGACACTACCAAATATCGACTTCTAGCTACTACCCCCTAACTCCACTTGAGCTCATGATGCAGGAAGAAATCCCCATATAATCTACCAAGGTGGAAGCAAGCTCAAAGGAAGAGGATTTTAGAACCAAAATAGGAATATCGTCAGGATCATACAGTTTTGGGAATGTCAAGCGACATACTCAACTCGAAGACATCCGGAGAACCGACCGAAACCAAAACTCAAAAAAAAAAGAAAACACCTCTAAGAGGATTCTTCATTCCAAGATTGATCTCTTATAGATATCGATTTTGTTCTAAAATCAGAACATCAACATGTCTCTAACCTCTGTAAACTACCATAAATCTCATATTTTGTGTAATTACACTTCCGCAATACGCTTTGTAAATCAATAAAAATAGACTTATCATACTGCAATAATGCAATTGAAAGGACCCCATCATGTATCAAAATGCATTGGGCTCACCCTATTCAATAACACGTATCTCATTGTACATGCCTCTATATTTTTTTCACATGGGATCCTGCTTACTTTACACTACTTCTCTCCTAATTAAAACTAAAATAAGCACCAAAAACTTGCTAAAATCAACTCAATCAAAAACTGCAACTGCAGCCTACCTATCCCATTTTCAAATCTCAACTTTCTATACCCTGATAACAAAAATATACACCAAAACCCTAGTGCATCAAAGTATATGTTCCTCATCTGCAACAAACTCATCTCGTAATGCACGCAGACCTATAAATTGGTTTTCCACTCGCAACAAATGGAAGTCCATGAAATAAATCTCCCTTATACGACCTGCCCTTAAAACCACATCATTGACTTTCTTTCATTTGTAACCCCCTAACTACGCCCCAACCACCAAACAATTGTTAATATAATCAATATCTAGCAATAAAAATCCTCCAAATCGATATAAAGGGCTTAAAACAATAACATTCATATATCCTAGCTTCCCTTTCCACACAACACTAGACATAGCCTAGTACAAGACAGCTCACACACCACAAACAGTCCCAAGAACACATTTGTGGATACGCTATTATTCAAACAACACATCAATCAGAAAAACCCTATACACTACTAACTAATCAAAAACAACCTAACCTTCCATAATAGCATAACTAGAACTCATAATCGGTTACCGACTTGATACCGCATTTCATTCATTCAATATTTTCAATAAATTTGGAAACTTAACTTTATTCATGCCGCTATTGGAAAAAAAAGCAATAATCATACCCAATTAAAGCTCAGAAAAGACACCCAATCTCCTTCTTCATACCGAACCCATATCCCCTCCTTTCATTCTTACCAAATAGTGGAAAAACCAATCCTCACGAAAATTCAAAAAATCCCTCTTCACTCCACAAATTAAAAATGGCTTAAACCCTTTCTGAAAGACTTTCATAGTTCTTAACTCAGATATCAGGACAAAAACATTATAAACGGATAAACAAAAACACCATCCCATAGAACAATACTCCTGGCTATCGACATTAGTAAAACCTTAGGCACATATGCTAGACAATACTCACTCACAAAATCCAACTCATCTTTCTCTAACAATAACAGAAAAAATGTTGCCTACTTTCATATCTGGACGCACTGTTCAAGTGTCCAGCAACCAAATCTTAAAAGCTGCAAAACTAAAATACGAGGGACCCCATTCCTGTTTAACCTATTTACAGCTGACACCCAACCCCTAACCTCCCAATTCAGAACTAAGAACTATACAGATGAATATAACCGTAGTCGTATCAGACCCTTCAGTACCCATAGCTACAAATCATATCTCAGACTTAACCTAAAATCGTTTAGAAACATGATTGTCCTTCCAGCAGAATGCTCAGCCTCTGACGAAAATCTTCATAACCTTGATCACAACTGACAGACGCCGATATTTCTACAAACCCGCAAGAAATCTAAATAACGCCATATCCCCACTAAAACAAAATACCCAAAAATACTTGTATAACCTATCGATTTGCCATTCACTTTACCAGCATTCAAGCATCATAAGTACAGAAACTAGAAAATTAAATGCCCCTATCGAACCTATCTCAACACAGCACCTCAGCCAATGAAATAGCTACGCCGAAACTACATACAAACCATTCTTCAAAGAACTACCATCAACTATGAATCAACAGTCTGGTACCCCAATACCTCACCTACCTGAATATAATCAATTACAAGAACCAAAATACTGCCTCTTGAACAATCTACGCTGTCTTAAAACCAACTTGAATTCCACATTTTCACGAGAAACAAAAATCTCACATTCA